>JAHWFP010041353.1:0-15638 GCA_023313725.1 Lithobius niger
CAATGGCGATAGTACAACCTTCCACATACACAGATCGATGGTGGACGAGCTTGGAGCTTGGGTATAGCCTATTAAAAAAAAAAAGGCAAGCGACGATAGCACTAGCAGTGGAAATTTGAAAACATTATGGTAAAAACTAACTCTTTTTCCACCAATCAACAAAAGTATATTCCAGTATACTGTCAATCCTTTAAAATTTTCAGAGAAGAAACGTTCTCCTTTTTCAGAAATGTCTCTCTATAGGCTAGCAAACCATGTGAGAAAATCATTTGCTGTGTTTAGAGAGACATTTCTAAAGAAGGAGAACGTTTCTTTAAAAAATTGTAAAAACGGATTGGTAGTAAGTTATACTGTAGCCTACTGTGTTTTCCTTGATTGGTGGAAAAGTTTGATTTTACCATAATGTCACATCTTTTTAAAGAGCAGAATAATACAATAGACTAGGGTGTGTCTAAACCATGTAGCAGTAATAACATGCTCCCTGCAAAAGAAAGTTAAGACCAGATGAAAGAAAATACTATTAGGTTAAGCCACACAAGTAAAAATAAATGTTTTTCAGGCTCCGCCGCATCCTAGAAAACGCCCCACATTTGATTGGGTTTTTTTTGTTGGAATTTTTGAAGGAAAAAATCTTGTTCATCGCGCATTTTAAAGTCCATCTTCTAGAAGACGATTTTTGACGTATACGCCCATTTACCATTGTAGAATGGTACAAGTGTAAAGATACATAAACTGCATTCTAAAAATGCTTTGATCACAATCAAAAGAATGATAATGTTGTTTATCTTGATTTAACTAACTCGGGCTCTGAACATGCTACACTACACAGTAAAGTTGTGAAATATTAGCATTTTAATAATGTTGTTCTTTCCAAGTTGGGTGAGGTTTCTTTTTATTTATTTTTATGACTGTTCCCCAACAAAACACGTGTGTTTATTGCTTAATCATGTTAAAAATTCTATAATTGGAAATTTTTTATGGGCTGGAATATATGCAACCGTCGATAACAGTGGTGATTGGAATACATTTTTGGAGAGAAAATCCACTTGCACCACCTGTGAGTCTAGAAATCATATAGTCTAGGCTGCTTGAGTTTTTGGTCGTGTATTTTATTTTTTTTAAACAATTTTTAACTGTTTTAACTTAATCTTATTATAATCAAACATTGATGGCAGTGTCAGTTTGAAGTTCAAGTATCCAACTCTACCTCAAAACACGCAATACAAGCAATGAAGCCGAATTTTTTTCCTTAATTTTCTATCAACAGTATTTGCTGACAAACTGTGCTCCCAAGCTAGCAAGACTTCTCAGCTGTATATCACAGAAGGAACAAGAACGCTCCTAGTCTCAAATTCGAGAAGTGATATATATCTGAGAAGTCTTGAATCCCTGGCTATTCAACACCACAACCGAGAGAACGCTGTGCCGATAAATATTCAGAGACCCTCAAACCCTGGAATTCAGTTTCTGATGTGTGGAGAACTCAATCGCCTGCTGCGTGAGAAATGGGCGACAACCCCAACGAATAACGGCAACCGCGCTCCAGATTCGCAATGTACCCAACAAATACCGGAGGCCGCGCCCAATATTCGAAGCAGACGAACGGTCGTTACGAAGTAGTGAACTGTGTTGTTGTGGAGCCTGAAGATGATAGTCGCCTGAGCCATTACACCTCCAGGACTGCTGACTATCGAGAATTTGCTGAAATTTTGTTATTTCGTGTGATTGTGAAACTAAGCGTGATATAAGGTGATTTTTCAACTTTAAAAAATTCAATCTACTATCGGCAAGAATTTCTCCCTCGCCGGATCGAATCGAGGACCTCCTTCAACACGTCTGACTCTTTCACAAACAAACTTCACTTCCCGGGAATGAAGCTCCCTCATCGGAAAGATTGATGCAATGGCAAACCTCGTTCCCTACGGCCGATGGATGGTGAGACCCCTTCACCATCATCGCATAGACAACTGGTCAATCAACCAAAAACAACCCGACAAACCAATCCCGTTTTTCAACGACTTCCCCTTCGAAACTCTCCTATGGTGGTCCAACGTCACAAACCTCACGAAGACACTATCCCTCCACGAAACCCCACCCGTTCTCCTCATCTACACGGATGCATCGAAATTCGGTTGGGGCGCACATCTAGACAACCGGTAGATTTTGGGCCCTTGGCCAACATCCTGCGAAGGCCACATCAACATCCTCGAGCTCCGAGCAATCCTGCTCGCCCTTCGACACTTCCTCCCACAGATCCAGAACAAGGTAATCCAGGTCCAAGCCGACAATACGACAGCCCTGGCTTACATCAAGAAGGAAGGTGGAACAAAGTCAAGATCACTGCACAGCCTAACCTCAGATATTCAACTTGTGCATCCCGAACGACATCACCCTGCTGCCACTACATATTCCAGGCAACATAAATGTGATTGCCGACTCTCTGTCACGCTGGAAAGCACCAACGGGCGAATGGTGCCTCAAGAAGTCCATCTGCGAATCTTTCTTCAGCATCTGGGGCACGCCGATGCTGGACCTATTCGCCACAAAGCACAATGCCAGACTTCCCCTTTACATCAGCCCGATCCCGGACAAAGGAGCAATGGCTGTAGGCACCCTGACGTTCCCATGGCACAACCTGTTTACTTACCTCTTCCCCCCTTTCACACTACTTCCACAATTCCTTTAAAAAAATAGAAGGAAGTCAAATCCTCTTCCTCCTAATAGCCCCTCTCTGGCCATCAGCAGCCTGGTTCCCTCTCCTTCTAGACCTAGTAGTCGACACTCCAAGAAGTCTACCTCTTCTACCAGATCTTCTATAACAACAGAAAGGATCAAAGCTACACCCAAACCTCAACTTACACGAGAGGCTACTATCGTCAAACTCCTCAAGAAGGCTGGAATTCATCAGGAGCGCATCGCCTCAAGCAACCAAAGACTCTACCAACCGCATGTACGACAGCCACTGGTAGGGATGCACCGAATACTCAACTTGCCGAATACCGAATATACAACCGAATGCTCAACTTGCCGAAAACCGAATAGGCCGAATACTTAACCGAATACCTGTATTCCTGTAATTTAAACATATATGATCATTTTTTTCTTTCTTTTAGATATGTCAGAAGATAATTCCTCACAAGCCAAAAACTAAATGCTTAGCTAAACGTTCTTACTCACACTATTGCATAAATTTATACTAAAAAATATACGGCCGAATACCCACAAATCTTAACACTATTCAGCCGAAAACCGAATATCACTATTCGGCCGAATACCGAATACTTGTTTTTTTGGCCGAATACCGAATAATTACCAAATATTCGGTGCATCCCTAGCCACTGGTCCAAATGGATTTATTGGTGTCACAAAACACATTAATCCAATCGACCCCCCCCCCCCCCTTACCGACTTGTTCAACATCGACAAACTGAAAGGCTCAACAATCCTCGTCTACCGCTCGGTCCTAAACGCGGTCTTCAAAGCAACTAACAAGACCAAATTGCTAGACGACTATCGCCGCTCAGCACTAGTACTACGATCATTTGAAAACGAACGTCCAACAACCAGACGGACCGTAACCGACTAGGACCTATCCCTTGTCTTACGATCCTCAATGGAAGATCCATACGAACCAATGCAGGACAGCTCTCTTCATCTCATGACCCGGGAAACTTTCTTCCTTGTAACCCTTGCAGCTAGTCTACGATGTTCTGAATTCCAAGATCTCTCAGCAGACCCAGCTTACTGCATTTTCGGACCAAACTTTTCCTCTGTCATGCTATACCCAAGAGCATCCTTCAAAGCAAAAACACAAAAACCATCTGAACCACCAAAACCAATTATGTCTCCGGCCCTATCCAACATTGTAGGCAACGAACCAGATCGTTTCCTCTGTCCAGTCAGAGCACTACGCTTAAAATTACCTAGCCCGCACACAACAGGAGGACATCCGTAGAGGCAGAAGCCAGCTATTCCTCCCAGTTGATGCCCAAATTGGCGAAACCTCAGCCGCTATGATATCCCGTTGGATAAGGAAGACAATCGAGGCAGCTTACGACAAACAAAACATGAGTAAGAGAATGAGGGTGACGGCACACGAGGTAAGAGCAATCTCCACATCATGGGCCCACCACAACGCCACCCCGATCGAAGAAATCCTGGGAGCAGCATCCTGGCGCCATCATTCAACCTTCACCTCCCACTACCTGAGGGATATGTCAAGAGAAGAAACAGGACTTCACCGGCTGGAACCAATCGTCGTAGCCAGAATCGTGGTCAAGCCTCCCTTAAGCACTCAGAACGAAGCAGAAGCAAGCCATCCTGAAGGAAGCAAGACCAAAACAACGGTACTTTCAGGACCACCAAGTCGTACGAAAGAGATCCAAATTCCTGTGTCCACACTGTTCTGAATAAAGTGCAAATTTTTCTCTTCCAGATTAAAATTTTTGGGGGAAAGCCTGCCTACATCCCGGGGTGCCCATCAAGGCGGTGCCCGCCGCCAAATTTTGACGAGGTCTCCTGTTAATGTTCAATTAACAGGTTAATGTTTTGGCAATAAAGAAAGAACATTTTGCCGCCCCCCAGCCAGACCGGCTAAAAATGGTTTCTATTTGCCTAAAACATTTTTAACCTAACTCCCGCCCTACCTCCCCTCTCGAGTCACTGCCTGACATATTGAGAGTAAAATGAATGCCGTCCACGCTCTCGCTTTTATAAGGGAGGACTGCGCCGCACATGCGCAGTGGGACATGCAAGCTGGCTCCTGCTCACCGGAAAAAAACCTCCAGGGGAACATCACATTGGGGACAATGTAATGCTAAATTAACAGGTTAAGTATGTTTTAGGCAAAAAGAAACCATTTTTAGCCGGCCTGGCTGGGAGCCGGCAAAATGTTCTTTTTATATGCTGACGAAAATACAGGGTGATCCAACTAAAGTGTTACGAGCCGTTATCCTGTGAATGGCTAATGAGAGACTAATAATGGTAGAAATGCAGTGATGGGGGATGGTTACACGAGAAAAAAGGAGTGACCTTGAATTGATATTTCAAGGTCATCCTCGTGCTATGTTCCAAACGAGATACTTTACGGCAAAAAAGTAAATTAGAAAGTTGGACGCAAAGAGACAATATGACCAACAAAAAAAAAACGGATTTAAAATCCGACGATGATGTTTAAAAGCTAACTCTGAACATGCTGGCTGCAATGTAGTGAAGCCAACTTCTCGGCAGCTGGCTTCACTACAATGCAGCCAGCATGTTCAGAGTTAGCTTTTAAACATCATGGTAACTATTTTATCCCGTAGCCGCCTAGATACGAGCGTAACGCCTTCAACGTATAACAGCGAAAAACTAAGTTCCAGTGCGAGCTTTGTGAGGGGGTCCCGGGGACCCCAAGCAGAGCGGCCAAACACCGGCATTCTCTTGGTTTGGGCGACGACACTGACCACCGGGCTCCAGGTGGTCAGCGTCGTCACCCAAACCAAGAGAATGCCGGTTCGAATCCAAGAACCAACCCAAGCACCATATGGACTCTAAATAAAAGGGTCTGAAAGTTTTTTCAGGCGGTTATGGGTTGTTTATTATCCGATTTTGAATCGTGTTTTTGTTTATGCTGTAAAGTGTTGTCAATTTTTGCATTATTGCCTCAATGATGCTGTTGTACCTGAGACTTGAATTGTCACCCCAGTGACCCAACCGTGCATGCGCAAGCGTGGTCCTCCCTATATAAGAGCGGCGGCTACGCGGGCTCTCCATCTCTTTGTCTTAAGCCGCCGTCGCTGACTGCCGCTTGTTCTGTTGGTTCTTTCGTTTTTCTTTCGCATGGAAATCCTGCCCTTTGGCCGCTCTCTGAAGTCATTGTGGCTCCCTTCCCGTACACTCCCGGTACCGGTCCACCGTCTGATTCGGCTTATGCCCTTCGGTCGTTACTAGTTTGATGCCTTCCCTTCGTTGGATCTGAAAACATCGTGGCTCCCTTCCCGTGATTACCTGGGACCGCCCCACCTTCAGATTCATGTTACGCCCTTCGGTCGCTCCTGGCAAATCATAACCTTCGTTGGATCTGAACACACCGTGGCTCCCTTCCCGTGATTTTCCGGGATCCTTCCACCTTCCGATTCGGCTTACGCCTTTCAGTCGTTCCCTGGTGAGGCTCCTCACCCTTCATTGGAACTGAAAACATCGTGGCTACCTTCCCGTGATCTCCCGGGACCGCCCCACCTTCCGATTCGGCTTACGCTCTTCGGTCGTTCCTGTCAAGTCATTCCCTTCATTGGATCTCTGCACTCTGTGGCTCCCTTCCCGTGATTTTTCGGGGGCGTTCTACCTGCCGATTCGGCTTACGCCTTTCGGTCGTCCCCTGGCGAGGCTCTTCACCCTTCGTTAGAACTGGAAATGCTGTGGCTCTGTTCCCGTAGTTTTCCCGGGAGCGCCCCACCTTCTACAACGGCTTGTGCCCTTTGGCAACACCTCAACCGACCTTCCTTCGCAAGATCTGAAAACACCGTGGCTCCCTTCCGGTGATCTCCCGGGTCTGATCCACCTTCCGAGTTGGCTTTCACCCCTCAGTCGCTCCCGACAGGACCTCACCGTTAAGCGTGTTTGAAGTCACTGTGGCTCCCTTCCTGTGTTTCCCGGGACCGCTTCACCTTCCGATTGGTTCTGCCTTTCGTTCGGTCCCTGTCAAGACAACCCGTCCTTCAACTGAACCGAAAACATCGTGGCTCCCTTCCCGTGGACACCCGGAACCGATCCACCTTCCGCCTAGGCTTCTGCCTTTCGGTTGTACTGTCAGGTAATTCCCCTTCGCTGAAACTGCAACACACCATGGCTCTCCCCCCGTGGTCTCCCGGGGCCGTTCAACCTTCCGAATCAGCTTACGTTCTTCGGTCGTCTCTTCCAAGTAAAGTCTCCCTTCGTTGGATCTGAAGACAACGGGGCTCCCTTTCCGTAGATTCCCGGAACCGTTCCTCCTTCCGAAATCGGCTCATGCCCTTCGGTCGTCTCCACCAAGATAACTCCCTTCATTGGAATCACAACACCGTCGCTCTGCCTTTCTATTAATTCTTGTCAAGCTTCCTACCTGCGTCGGATTTGAAGACAATGTGGCTCCCTTTCCGTGGCCACCCGTACCGTTCCACCTTCCGAATGGGCTTCCGCCTTTCGGTCGCTCCATGACAAGGAAATCCACCCTTTACTAGCACCGTGGGCCCCATCCTATGGTCTCCCAAGTTCATTTCACCTCCCACACTGACTAGCCTTCTACCGTTCCTTACATCCTGTCCTTTCCTTTTGGGAAACACAAACTATCACGGCTCCCCTTCCGAAACCAAAAAAATAACAATAATATAATAACGGCATTTCCTGCCACGATGGCTCCCTTCGTTGAGACGGGATCCCTCTGTCCCCCCTCGGGCCATCCTTTCGGCCGGTGGCCTTTCACACAACGTGAACACCTTCCCTGCCACCCGGGGTGTGCCACCTCCAACCAGGCCTCCTTGCCTCTCAGCCACCCTCACGAAGGTCTAATCCCCCGCCCATTCACATCGGGGCCTTCACCACGTCATCCTTGTCATGTCCTTGTTTTGACCCAACTCGCCCGTCGCCCGACAACATCCAGGCCTAGCTGTCATCAACCTCCACACACTTCCGGACGCCCAACCCCTAACGCTATCCTCGCACTTTACTCGCCTTTCGTTCGGACCAAGGTTTTGCCTTTGGCCGATCCTTGCCGCCTTTCCTCAACCCCGTCAGGGACCAGGCCCGGCCGCCCCCTCACGGCCGCAGTCGACACCAACCCCTTGTTTGCCCAACTTGAGCCCATTTTTATTTGGTCAGCTTGGCTCCCTTCGCCCAACACTCGCCTCAAGTCAACCCTTTCGGTCTCCCCTGACCATCGCCAGCTCTCCACACCATCTCCTGATCACCCGCCCGGGTAGCTAGAAACATTCTTTCAAGCAGCGGCTTTTCACGTCTCCTGTCACGCTGGACGATTAGTCGCTATGCGCGCTGGCCCTCCCTTCGGGCTCATCTTCCGCCTTTCACTTCCGGCCTCTTCCGCCTTTCTTTCACGCTCCTTGTTTGGTTACACGTCTACGCTGTTTAGCGCCCCACGTCACCGTTTTTTTGCACACTGCCTCATCATGGTCCAGGCCAAGAATAAAGAGGATGAAGAAGATATATATTTCGGCCACGTTCCGGTAATCGATGATCCTGGGAAGTGCCATTGCGCAGGACTCCTAAACCCACTACGTCTGGACCTGCAGAAAACGGTGTGCCAGTATCACAGACAGTGTGATTACTACAATAACCCATGCGTGTGATTATTACCCACAAAACATGGAGGGAAATTGTAGCTCGTCAACTCCTCTCTGCCACCCGCAAACGTCAGGCCAAAACCCAAAAACTCACCATGCAACGACTTCGTGCAGAATCGCAATCCTCTTTTCCCTCCCCTTCACCAATTCCAATATCAGTTCCCCCAACTCCGGGAAAAGTGCATCCTTGTTCGGCTACGAACACTCCCCTTTCCCAGCAATCATGGCTGAAATCTTCTGAGGCTACCTACACACCAACAAGCACAGCCTCCATTACTTCCGAACTCCATCTGGAAACTCCTATCACCCACCCGGAATCCACAATCATTCAAGAACCGCCATCATCGCCCGTCATTGTTGCCATCCCTATCAGTGACACTCCCATTAGTCAAGACTTTAAAATTCCTGCCACTCCCTTCTCCCATCACCCGGAGAACTCGGAGCATGAAACAACCCTTCATTTGGACTCTAATAAACTCAGTCTAGGGAATCCGACTCCCCACCCCCTTAAGTTGTTGTCACGTCTGCACCAACCTGCCGTGAATCTCCTCCACTCTACGGACTTGATGATGATGAAATCGTCGAAGCGGACCACGAGAAGATCACTTTATCTCTCCGCCATAAACTCCACTTAAACATCCGTGCCCGGAAGCAATTTGACAAAAGCGCTCAGAAAGTCAAACCCTACTTGCTCCACCTTCAGGACACTTTCTTCCAACAACACACCTCTATCTGCAAGCTGAAATAGGAAGTGGAATCTGTTAAGGCTCAAAACGCCGCTCAATTTAAACAGCTGACAGATAACATCCTCACTACATTCGTGCACAAGAATCCAGTTCCCCTACCTCACGCAGGTCTCAACCCGCCAACAACCTTCCATCAGTGGGTTCTATAACCAATCGACGACACACACAAAATGCGTCACTCGTACCCCCCGTCCAATCCGTTTGCAACATCCCGCTCTTCACGTTGCACATTCCGACCCACGTCTAAGGTCGGAATCCTTTCCTACACAACCTGTAGTTGTTTTCGACGCCGGTCTCACTACTCAGCAACTCCAACAAACCCACATTTCTGAGGCTTGGAACACTATCAAAACAGCATCCATTGCTCACAACCTGCAAACATATTCCCTTTGGCAATATGACAATTCACGCTCCTCCAACCCTCTTCACCATGACATGGTTGGCCCCTCGGAAACTCCAACTACGGATATCCCATGTACCCCATGCAGGTCTAAAGCCAGACAATACTGCATGGGCCTACGATCCCAACCCACTCCTCCCAGCTAAGAATGGTATCCCTAGCCGGCCATACATTTTTCCACTTTGTTAAAAAAAAAGAATCACCTCTCGGAACCTCCCCTCAAAATTTTGAAGAACATGACGTTATCATAAGAGTAACTTTGTAGCCTGTTTTCATCTCTTAAAGCCTCCTCTCCATTTCTGAGCGAAGACATTAGGACAAGCGAATCCACTGGCCGGCTAGCCTATTGGACATGGATTCTTCTCTAAAAAAGAAACACAAAAATAAAAAAAAACAAGACAAAAACATAACATAAAGAAGAAGAGGAAAGGAAAACAAACCGAGCCCTTCATGACCAGTCTTCAACCTCCACAACTGGGGGCCCGATTCATTCCATCTGTTCAACTGTTCCTGCAAAATGAAGCACTCAAGGTAATGTCACCTTCTTTCCTTCTCCCCTTTAAGCTAAACACATTCACGAAGGGAGGGAGATCACAAACTCAAGGTTTCATCTCTGAGGGGTGTTCCTTCACCCTCTCAGAACGCTCCACTAGGTGACAAATCACCTCAGAACCTCAGGGAACTCGCTCAAAAGGTGCCTGTCGCCTAATTTGACGAGGTCGGCCTGTCAACGCAAAAATTGATAGGTATAGCACTTTACAGCATAAAGAAAGAACATTTTGCTGGCCCCCAGCCAGTCCGGCTAAAAATGGTTTCTTTTGCTGTTAAAAGTGCTATACCTTAGGCCCCTCCCTGCCTCCCCTCTCAAGTCACCTTTTGACTATCCTGAGAGACAAAGAGATGGTGAGCCTGCGTAGCCGCCTCTCTTATATAGGGAGGACCGCGCATGCACAGTTGGGTCACTGGGGTAACAATTCAAGTCTCAAGTCCAACAGCATCATTCAGGCAATAATGCAAATATTGACAGGTATAGCACTTTTAACAGCAAAAGAAACCATTTTTAGCCGCCTTGGCTGAGGGCCGGCAAAATTTCCTTTTTTTTGTTGGTCATATTGTCTCCTTGCGTCCAACTTTCTAATTTACTTTTTTTTTGCCGTATCTTATCTCGTTTGGAAGATAGCACGAGGATAACCTTGAAATATCAATTTACGGTCATTCATTTTTTCTCATGTAAACGTCCCCCATCACACCTATCATTGCATTTTTATCATTCTTCTTCTTCTCTCATTAGCCGTTCACAGGATATCAGCTCATAAAACTTTAGTTGGATCACCCTGTATACATTACCTGCAAATTATTAGCATTCCCTCTTCTAATGCAGTTCCCCCAGAGAAGAAGAATTCCTGGCCCTAAGGTCTGCCAGCTAGGTAGCCTCACATAGTACGCATGCGCGGCGCTCTCCTCCCTGGTATATAACCTGACTCCTCTTTACTCCTTCATCATTCTGGTCCCTTGTTTCCTTCGCAGGGTTCCCGTCTTTCGTCAGAATAGTTTTCCTGACTCTCTAACACACCTTCGCCTTAACTGCATCTATTTAATGACCCTAGTCATTCTCTGATCAGCCATTCGATCAGTTAAATAGCCTTCTTTCCTGGGAAAATGGGGAAGGAGGGGGAAGTCCCATCAATCCAAGCTTCGCAAACCACAAGAGGGCCTTCACATTGCTTCCCATCCTTCATTATACCGAAGGGGTATTCAACCTCAATCCATCCATTAAAAATAAACACAAACATGTATTAGATCTTAGATAGCACGCACAAAAAAAAAAACAAAGTTCTTTCTCAGAACCAACACGGAAGTATTCTACCTGCATTGCAAAAATTGGTTCTTTCCAGTAGCCTCACTGTTATTCCTGATAAAGAAACCCTCAAAACTGCGGGACATTCTTTTCCTTCCCTGGGATAATTATGTGAACTATCAGCCTTCATTTCTTATACCGTTACCTCACCCCGAGTTTTCTACAACCACCTTTGGGTTTACGAAATTCCAGTTCAAGACGATCGTTACGGTCACCCTTTGTATATCCCTTTCTCATTTGCCCTACCGACTTCGGGAAACCATCGCTAGTGGTTTTTAGCACTGCTTCTCTTGATGGGAAGATGACCTCTTTCGAGATTCATGCAGTATTGTGGACGTAGGTGTTTCCCTACATTCTTCCATGTGGCAACGGTGCTCAACTTTTTCTTAGCGTTATGAATAGCTATTCAGATCCCCCAAGACAACCTTCACCAGGTTAAGCTCTCCAACAATGTTCTTGCCCAATCTTCGTTTCGGGGCAACTACGCCTTGACCCTCACCAAGTGTGTCAGCGCCATCGCACTTGTTTATTTAACTCCAGTTCTTACTCACTAGAAGACTGGCCCAAGATTGAGGCGCTCCAAGTGAAGTCACGGATGTAGCACAGATTGCACACATAAAGGCCATGAAGTACCTCGAGTCACAAACTACGATGCCTCAGAAATCTTGTGAACGTTCGGCAGGTCAGCCAGGAACGTCTTCTACTTCTCCTCGATAAAAGCAACAGACTGAAAACTGCATCTCGGTAAAACCATCAATATCTGCACCACCAGCCAGCCATTGATTACATTCAGCATTCCTCAACCCAACTTGGACCCCGTCTGAACATGGTAAAGTGCTTGCACAAAGTGTTCCGCTACGGCTCAACTCCCAGTTCAAACTCCCATGGTGGCTCCTTTGCATACTGCTGCTCCGAAGGATGCTCCAGCCCGTGTCACCTTTCAGCCTTCATTTCCTTTCCTCTCGATCAGCCCTTCGTTCCTCCAGCCCTCGCCCTGCAACCATTTCTAAGTCTGGTTAACCTCTCTCCAAGGATAAAGTTCACTAGCTTACAAACACGACCCTTGGCCCCTCGATTATAAATACCAGCCTTCTACTAAAGTTTGGATAAATAATGCTTCTACGGAGAATAGCGCATGAAAACGGTGTCATCCTTCGTCTCCTTCACCGGCAGCTCCTCTAGCAAAATGAATCAGCATGGGCCTTTTTTTTCCCTTCATAACAACAAGAGGTTCCAGCAGTGACTTAGAAATCGCTTCAATCTGCTCTGATATATTCAATTCACTTGATCCTAGAATTTCCTTATACTGATTTCACACTACTAAATTTGTCTCGCGCCAGCGCGCGCTGGCCGTTTATTTGCGAGTCAACTTGGCCGCTACAGCAAAGCGTGCTAGCGCGCGCCAGGGCATTATCCCCGCGTATTATGTCTACCTGCTCAAAAGGCCTGTCTTCCTCGGGCTGTTCCCCTTCTCAGTCCTATTGTTGTGGGATTAGGACTGCACGAGTCACCCCTCCGCTAGATGCAGAAAACACGGCCGCTACGAATTTTTAAATGTGAAATCCGAAACGAGCTGCCCAGGGCTGGCTCTTATTTGGCGCGTGCCGTGGCGTGCCCAGGCGCGAAACGAATTTAGTAGTGTGAAATCAGTATTAGGTACCACAAGCGTCTTCCTCCTCTGCAAGTCACGTCACAACCGAGGGAGTTCCACTCATTAAATGCACCCCTCCTTGAAGATACTGCTTCAAAAGGGGTCTTGGCTACGGCCCTCACACCACTTCCAAAGGCCTCATTTAACACTTTTCTTTTGGCAATATGATGACGCAACTCATTTTTATCCTGTAACGAGGTTTCATATTTTCCTTAAGTTATAATTCTACATTACAATGGGGTCCTTCACCTTCAAGTCTTCACCTAAATTCCTCCTTCACAAAGCTGCAACTTCTCTCCTCGGAAGCCCATCCTCTCCACCACTGCTTAGACTGCCTGGACACAATGAATGTTTCAACAAACCCTTCTTTCAAATTCACAAATTTTAAAGGTAATTCTGCCAGTCGACCTGTCGACTATATCGGCAGTCTTTACCTTTAACCCCTGAGCCTGTAAAGGTTCTTCATGCAGCTTCTCGTTTCAGTCGCCTTACTTATTCCAGGTGTTTCCTTGCATGCTATCCTGCCATGCCATCCTGCCATTCTGTCTATATGTCCTCAAATCCCCGAAATGATCTCCACAAAACTAAAAACTAAAGACGGAAAGCCAAAGGCTCAACAAGAGCCTTTCCTACTGCTTAACGGCCTAGGTCCTACCGTGTCAGTATGGCTCAGCAGTAGGACCTCGGCCTTTGGTTTCAGAGGTCGTGGGTTTGATTGCCTGTTCAGGCAGTCTGACATACAAGTCCAAAAGGCAACGTAGATAGGTTTGTATCTGTATTTATTTAAAACTAAAAACTGCTAAGCTGCTCCTTCGATAGGTGGCCATTCGGCACCGTCGTTTCAGGGTCGGCGGTCACTGTGTCAGGTTTCACCCCCCGTATGAGGTTTCTGGCCTCGGATAAACTCAGTCGAGCTCCATTTCTTTGAAACCATCTTGGTTTATTGAACACATTCTGAGTCACGAACACTTGGTTGGCAGACAGGAGATCGCGCGCATCGCGCTGTCTCCAGCTCACGAGTCTAGACTGAACAGGAGCTCGCTGTCAAGGGACATTGGCCACAGCGAGGTGAGCGACGCGGAAGGGAGTGCTACCTCGCAACGACTGGGTCAGCGGTTTACTAAGCCCACAGCTCTGGGGTCACTTGTCACGGTGGTCCCACCACCTTAAGTGATGAGGTCGGATAAATGTTAATAATTTGCAGGTAATGTATATTTTGTTGGCATATAAAAACATCAATTTACCAGTGGCTCCTGGTGAAATTTGTTTTTATTGCCTGAACGAAAATACACATTACCTGCACCCGACCCCACCTCCCCTCTGCATTCACCATGATATGAAGATCTTCGAAAGATGAGGACCGATCAGCTCAGCTGTTTATATACCAGGGAGGAGTGCACCGTTAATGAGCACTGAGTGAGGCTGCCTAGCTGGCAGGCCTTAGGGCCAGGAATTCTTCTCTGGGTAAACTGCATTAGAAGAGGGAATACTAATAATTTGCACGTAATGTATATTTTTGTTCAGGCAATAAAAAACAATTTCAACCAGGTGCTACTGGTAAATTGATGTTTCTTACTATCTGTAAAATACTAACCTCTAGTATGTGCTAAAATCGTTTTCGATTTGCTTTTCTACCCGATTTTTTAAACCCCTTAAAAGTTTAAAACACCTGCAACACTTGCAATGCAATGAGGTTAGCCTATCTGCCACTTGGTGCGCAACAATCGTTGCCTCCAACAAGCCAGCGCCAGCCCAACAATGACACTTCGTTTTCGGGTATGGGACAAGGCAGACGTGTGTCATGTTTGCTCTGTTCTTTTTTGCTTTTCGCCAGGGAATCCGGCGTTTCGTGTTCCTTGCCCGAGATTTCATTTTGTTCGCGTCGGGGATTTTCCCGAGTGTTCGTGTGAAAATAATGAAGAATTAAACCCTCAGGACATTCACCCTGCGGTTGCCAATGGTGGCCATGTAGTTTTATCGGGTTTTGATGGATTTTGGGACGAAAATGAGGTGTTAGAAGTGCTGCACAAATGGTTGAAATTGGTCCGATGTCGCGTGTTTTTCGGAAAAAAATTATATATATAGGTTCGATTGAGTCTCCTTCTGGATCTAAAACACCGCTTGAACGTTGTCGGAATTTTTTATTACTGACCTAAATGCCCCACTTGTGTTTTGTTTGGCTTGGTGTACGGACGCTTCCGTTAGGCCTAATGTGGTTGGAGCCGGGAATGCTTCTTCATCGCCGGGCTGGCTTCCTTGCTGTCCATGTCTCCAGTTGACCCTGGTAATTTGAGATGTTTGCGGTTCGTGAGGCATAAAATGGATTTTTGATTTGATTGGATTTGTGCTGAAAGTTTGCCGTGCTGCAGGAGCAGATGGTGGCGTTTTTTGTGCAGATGGCAAATGCCAAACGCCAATCGCCGGTCGTGCTCTTTTCTTTCCTCCATGGTCGTGCCATCGGTTGCCAGGCGAGTGCTGCCATCTATCGTCGCGGAGGAGGAGCTTCGTTTGCGAAACCGAAACTCTTGTTGCTGGGAAGCTGCCTGTGGTGAGTTGAAAAAATGAGGCTGTTGGCACTGGGTCTGTGGCTGCACTACAGCAGGCGGTCGTGTCTGAACCGGAGCTGTTAGTGCGGGGCAATGTTGCAAGATGGAAGTGTGAGGGAAAT
>JAHWFP010041357.1:0-13770 GCA_023313725.1 Lithobius niger
GTAGGAATCTAAACAGTTAAGCCATTCAGTTAATGAACTCAGTTAACGAATTCAGTTGGTACCAGCGCATTTGGCTGCCTTTCAGAGCGTCACAACTGTGGTACGCAAGAAAATTTGTCATGCTAAGGGACCCTCCGGTCATTACTTTTCTCGAGGGGGGGGGGGGAGCTCTCTTGGGGAAGGTCATGCATTTTTTAGGCTTTGTTAACAGGAGTGGGTCAAAAAAATGTGACCAAACTAGAGGTAAAACACAATCCTAGACATCAAAAATGGCACGTTCTGCATTCAAAATTTCTGTAAATACCATAGCTTTTGCCCCCCCCCCCCCCCATAACGTAAGTTTTTAAAATAGTTTGACGTTATTTCCAGTGTCATCCGCTGAACAGTTCTTTGAATCCACCATTTTCTACAAAAGTTTTTGCTCCATGGGGTATCTATGATTTTTCATGCTGCACGTGTTCATGTTGTGAAGATCATGATCATGCCGACTCGAACTGTCTGTGTAGTGCCAATACGCAGCGCTTACATGAAAAGTTATTCTACCGTCATGAACCATGCATCTCTCCCAATGAGGTTTTAAAAAATACTTATGGCTCGTTTTCCACACAATTGGGAATCTCGATGCGTGTGAAATGATATTTTTTAATTAGTCTTGAGGAAATCATCTGCTCTTAACCCGAAAAGGAATAAGAAAAACTTATGCTTTTTGAGGTAGTGGGGGGGGGGGGGTAGTGTAGTGGCCAGCTAAGGCCGTCAGACGCTTGAGCTCCTCACAGTCAATACAGCTATCTCAATCGGCTGCGAGTCGAAGTCGAAGAGATCAGTCTGTTGGCATTAATTTCTGCACTTTCCAGCAAAACAATGGCGACCTCCGTGTCGTGGTTCGGTGATGAAGTAATTAAATTGTTATATCGGACGTACGTAACGTATTCTTACCGTAATTCTTGTGTTTAGTTATTGTGTAAGTGATCCAAAAGTCAAACATGCATGTCAAAATGGATGTAATTGCCCTTTAAGCGTAATCCTTATTTTGATCACATGTGGCAAACATACAGAAAAATAGCATTACAGAATGATTTTCATCTTTTTAGATAATGCCGTCCCAAGCGTCAAACCATAAAAGGCACCTATTGGAGTTAAAAGGGTGTTGATCACCAATTTCATTCGTATCTATCGCATAAATTATTTTATATTAGATAAATTAAGTCGGTAGCCAGTAGTCAGTATGTATAGTAGTCAGTGTATAGTGGTCATCGTGGCTGAGCAGTGAGTGAGCTTGGCCTGGTTGCTGGAGGTTTGCGTATCTAGTCGTACCCCTGAAAAGGGGTCCTTGGCAAGTCCCCGCCAGGGCTGCCGGCCAGGGTAGCGTGAGGGGTTACCATGCTCCTTCAGCGGCTATGGGATGTATTCTGGCTAATTCTGGACAATCTTTCAGCCCAGACGATGATCGGAGATTTCCCGGATCGAATCCCCGGGCTGGCACCTCCCATTACCAGATTTCTTCTTCTCCAAAAAAAATCTGGTAATGTTCAAAATTGAGCCAATTCAGCCATACAAGCATTAATTGCTTCGGCAGAAATCAACTATCACGACGCCTTTCCTCACGTTGGAGTTGATTCAAATCAGTGATGGGCGCAATTCCATTCCGGACTTGATATTAATTGACTCAATTCCATTTTTTTTGTGTGGACTTGGCGAAATTGATTCTATGTTGGACAATTACAGTGGAATCAATTGTCTTGGACTTGGCGGAATCAATTAAGGTCAATTCATGAATTGACTTTATTGATCTTCAATTTCGCTTTATCGATTTCGACTTGACTTGGGTACTTGCCAAATTACAAACTAACTTGGTAGGAATTGAATTGATGACCATCGATTCACCCCATAATGTGCCCAGGTTGATGCGCCCAGGTTGACTTGACTTGCCAAGTCACATCCATTGGATTGATATTGCCTAGATTTGATTTGAATTTTATTTGACTTAAAATGACTTGTATTGACCTGATTCGATTCAACCTGAAATTCAGGCCAATTCCAGAAAATCCAAATCAATTTATCCGTTTTCAGCCCCAAAGTCGTCTAAATTTTTGGCAATACCTTAATTTTTATAAGAATTTACCTGAAGTAATGCCGGACTTAGGCGAAATTGGATGTAATTGAATGGAATTGGTCAAAATATTTCCTGAATCAACCGGGAATGAACTGGAACTAAGACTAGGTCAGCAGCAAATCACTGAATTGGTATTGATTACCAGAACGACAAACGAAAATTAAATGATTGGAAATTATTTGAAACAGCAAATGAAAAATGTGGCAATGATTTGAATTGCATTGAAACATGGCAGTGACTTGGTTAGAATTGACTCTGACTCATGAAATTGAACTGGAATTGATCTGGAATTGAATTGTGCCCACACCTGCTTGAATACAACTATTGCTTGTCAGGGCACAAAGACTGCCCATTTTCAACAATTTTCAAGCTGTTCCACCGCATAGGTATTTATGCTCACCATCGTGAAATACGCTCAGCCCTGGTTTCTGTTAGTTAAAAGGGTTAAAGGGTTTAACGAGCGTTAACCACTCCTGGTCATCTGCCCGAAGCCCTAAGATTCTGTTAGTGGCCGCCATGCAACAATACAGGAATTAAACAATGACTTTTTTACAATGAAGTCTACAACTTAATTTGGCAAGCGGACTACTAGCGTGGTCCTTGATGTACATGCAAGAAGATCAGTAAACTTAGAAATGCAGAACACCTAGGAGTAGACATTAACAAAAATTGGAAATTGTACAGCCACGTTGAAAAGTAGAACCAAACCAGGGTGAAGAATATAATAGGTAATGCCACTCTTCCTCTGACAAAGGTAATCCTTTGGACGAAACTAGTACCTGCATTCAGAGATTTACCGCCAGAGGGCGCTGTCGTCAAGTAACTGGAAGCGCAAAGCATCGTGGGCATCAAAACTATTTAGCGTCACTAAAACAAATTGATCACGATGAGAAAACAAAATTAATCGCCTAAAATATACCATAATTCAGATTAGGACATTAAAATAATTTTAAGAAAGATCAGAACTAGCTGATCAAGTTTTATTTTTTAAATCCAACACTCAATTTTAAAACGGGTTGTCGTTACGAGTGGAGCTAAGTATAACGCATGGTTTTGTGTTCCGAGAACGTCCTAGAAGGGTGCTCATCGGCCATTCAGGCTGAAGCTTCTTCCGTGGTTACGTTTATTGTAACGAACTATATATATACTGTTTGAATCGAACACAGAATAAATTCTTTAACTTCGGATGTTGCCCACACACGATTATTTCGTCAAATTCCGCAAGTATTGTCGCTATTACCATGGTAACGATGCCGCCATATTTTATGACAAGTGCTGCCTTCTGGTGCCACTGGTGGAAGCATGTTTTATTTTATAATACGTTTTCAGAAGAGCGTCACTACGTACTTAATCTACCCTGTACCAAACTAAGAAAAACTATACCAACAACGCTCTACAACACAAAATTCAGAGTGTCATAAACTAATTATTTTGTACTACTGCTTGTTAGCAGTAGTATAAAATAATTAGTTTATGACACTCTGATCGCATTGGTTACCTGCTGCTGCATTATTTGTGGGAGTACTACAACAAATTTTCTTTCCTGGCCTCTGGCAATCTCCGGAAGTTCGGAACGAAAAGGGCCCTCTGGTGTCTCGTGCTCGCATCGATTGTGGCATGTCAAAGATTCTTGGGTTTTTCAGGCTGATAGTCTCTTCCAGGTTGAGTTCGACTCCTTTACGTAACAACAACAATAACAACAAATTTGATTGATAAAACCCAAACATTTCGTAATAAAGCGGTTAAAGCATTGTGGTAAAAAGGTAAAGTAAACAAAAGCACAAACAAACTTTACAAAGAAAGAACTTAAAATCGTTGATGCATGATGATCACTTTTATATGTTTGTCACGCGATTGACTACTCCAGGTATACCAACTTCAAGAAGAATTAGACGTTTACACAACATGTTGAAAAATCCAAGCATGGGGAACTCTACAGTAAACACATTCTGTCATACATAACTAGCAAATTACCCGAAAGTCTTTGACATATACAAAATAGAAAAAGCATGAAATTTGAGATTAACAAATGGAAATTTAATAGTGAAATAATTTTAAAATGAACAAATATCATTTTGCCCGAAGGAAATTTTTCTTTTTCACTTTTTCCCACTTTTCAAACCCAGTCACTTAAAGTGGGCTCAGTTTAGGAACTGCAATGTAATAAGTGTAGATAAGTTAATGGAATCGAAAGTAATTCTTATCATACTGGTATTTATTACTTGTATTACTGTAACATTGAAATACTTATAATTACTGAATTCTATTTTACTGTTAACTAATATATGCACTCGCAAGTTCTTTATGCTTTACACGAAATAAATTATTTATCAATTATTATTTATTTATTTATTTATTTATTATTTGTTCACGTATGGCATTTTCAGATAGTTTTTTCGCCTTGGCCCCATCATTTTAATTTTAACGCACGATATTCCCGTTGAAAATATCACCTACCCATGTGATACGCACAGATAATTTTTCTCAGTCACTCGTTGCATTATCAAGTTGATAAAAACACCTCGCGTTACGGCTCTGCGTTTTTTTTTTCATCACGGAATGCAAACTCGTGATTATCAAAAGCTGATTGATAGTAAACTAGATTTTATCGCTATTACTAACGGAAAATCTATACAGTAAACTACGGTATACTGCCAGGTATGAACTAGTCTGAGAAAAGGTAAAAATGGACGACACGACATTATGGCAGAATTTTGTGAAAGATTCTCAAAATCCAACAGTTTCTTCCGATACCATCAACATATTCTAGCAAAGCCACCAGTTGGAGACAGTTTTCCTCCACACTTCCGCTTTGCACTTGCTTATTTTATTGTTACTCAGTCATTCAGCACTTCTAAAACTACAATCCGAACTCAACAAACTCAACAGAGCATCATAGAGTTAGGTGTAATAAACTACACTTACAGAGCAAACGAAAGAACGGAGGTGAATTCGCACCTGACGTGACTGTTGGACAGAGGGGTCTCTTCCTATCTTTTTGCATATTGTTTTCCCATTGGCTATTGATTTTGCTGCCTCCAATGACGTCACAATGCAGCTCAACAGCTTACGCACATGCGCGCAAGCCAAACCAGATTGTAGCCAGTGATGTTACACGAAATATTGGCGGGAAAATGATTTAATTTGCTGGGGAAGGACCAACCTTCCTACCTACTATCGTTCCACTCGACCTTGTTGTTGGAATTGTAAGGGATTGTGGGATGAATCAATCACAACAGCCCGAATATAGCTAATTGATTCCAACGCTTTTTTCACGAGTTGGTCGTGCGACAGGTAACTCCTGGGGTGTATAGCGTTACGCCGAATTTTAATCAGTGTCTTAATTTTCGACCAAACGGACATTTCTGTTTCGCCGAAGCTCGTTTGGCCGAATGATTTTTTTTTCCAAGATATGTGCCTCGCTCGTGCTACCACGCTCGCTTCGGCTAAACAAATAAATAATATCAGAAACCGCAACTAATTACAAATTCCTTCCAATTAGGAATGTATCTTTAACTTCTCCAACGTTACACTTTTTTAGACTATTTTGAAACGGGATGCGGCGAACCGGACAGGCTACAACCACTCCTGAATAAATCTATCACCTCCGAGGTTCGACGAAGACAATAAAAGTGCACGAAATTTGTAAACGTGTAAATCTTCCAACGGATTTACGGAGATTTAAGGATTTGCTGGGATTTAAGAATTTACAAAAGATTTAAGTAAGATTTAACGATTTACATGAAGTTTTGCAAGATTACACGGATTTGCAGAAGATTTCAAGATTTACGTAAAGTTTTGCAGATTTACACACTTGAAGATTTACATGTAGATTTGCCTGGATTTAAAGATTTACAAAAGATTTAAGCAAAATTTAAATGATTTACGCCAGATTTGCGTGATTTACAATATTTCTACAAGATGTACTACACGATTTACAGAATTTGAATGATTTACACAATATTTGCAGATATACAAGATTTGCACAGGATTTGCAGCGGATTTATAAATCTAAATCTTGGGACGTAGGAGAGTTCTAGCTTTATCGAACCCTTCGATCATATCGTTTTTGGAACATTAGAACTGTGTTGACCCTCGGTTGAGCTTGCTGTGTTTTAAAGGTACCAAACTGTTTCCAACATAACAGGAAGTGGGGCCCGAAAAACTGTTTTTGGCTGTACAAAAGTGTTTATCAAATTGAACACAAACAAACCAGTTGCAAACCAAACAGTTTTTATTGTCATACGCAATGAAATTTATGCGTCTCCGTTCTTGAACAAAACTGGCTACATTTTTTAACGAAAAGACACGTTGGGTTAAAAATGTTCTATAAAACACCGATGTTCCTTCCACCCATCACAACATACGATGAAATTAGTTGGCTTGTATGCCCACATCCGTAATATAGTCAGCACCTGATAAAAAGCCAAAATATCAGAGGGCAGAGGTTATATATTAAAAAAAACTATACTTGCAGTATGGTACTAAATTGCTTCAAAATCTTGCACACTCACATCATGGGGGATCTGCTGGGGCTGGATCTTCTTGCAGGTCCCTCACCTCTCAGCTGCTCCCCCTCCCCCCAGAAGCTGAAACTTTTTTTTTGATCAAAAATCAAAAAAAAAATTAAAAAAAAATTAAGCATCGAAATCGAAATCCAAAAAAAATAAGGTTTGAGAAAGCTGCTTTCACAGCATTGGAAAACAGAAAATTGGAGCGAATATTAGACTAGAAGATGCGCAAGCGCAGTAAAATAACCAAATACAGTGCCTTGCTGTGGCGGCCATGAAACAACCACCTTCTAGCCAACAACACTTTCGACTGACAAGTTTCTATTCCATTTTCTTCACACAATTTGAAACTGTTACAATTGTTTTTCCTCCGACGATTAAACTAAATGTGTGAGTTTTCAGTCAATAATAATAATTCCTAACGAATGCTACAATCATTTCACTTGCTCCATTTAATTCCGAAATATTCCCAGTGCTAAAGATGGCCGCCTATTAGGCTAACGACGCTCTGACTAACACCTTTCGTGGGAAATTTCAAATTTATCAAAACGATGATGCACATTTAATTTCGAAGTCCTTTCGTTTGTAGGTCTAGGATTGCATTTATTAATCTAATTTCACAGTTGAAGTTTAATCCTGTTGTTGACGATGTCGCTGGATTAAACTTTGTGCGACGTTGTAGGCTAATCCTTTTGCCGAACGGCCATTGTTTTGTTTTGGTTTCCATAGCAACAACCTCAATAGCCGTCGGCTGAGAAAGAAAAAAGGCAAATGGCGGAACGAAGTCGTCAACCTTGAACTGTTTGATCGTTGAATTATCGTTTGCAGCTACGGAAATCCTGAGAAGGAAAAAAAATGACAAAGACGTTAATTACACTAGGCGCAATTTAGAACAATCGGAATGAAGATATTAATTCGGTTTATAAACTGTCGCTCGCTATGCACTTTCCGCTTTCCGTTTTGAACCACCTTTTATTATTATTATTTTGCCTGAAAAACCGACGAACAACAACAAATCTTGAAACAATAAGCGGAAATCCCTGTCAGATGTTTTCGAACTGACGAAAAAAAAATATAAAAGGACGGGATGATGGCTAAATTAAAAATAATTTAATAAAATAAGTTTGAATATATAGTTTGTTCCACATTATGTTTTCAGAAAACTGACTGGATGACGACTTGTTTCCTTGCACTAATAGTGCAGAACATGTGGATGTAACACTTGTGGACTCAATATAGTTACTGTTACAGTTTACGAAGGGGATGTTTACGGTTTTTTTGCACTCGTAGTGGAAGAAAACGTGGCACCATACAGTCAGTTTTCTGAAAACATAATGTGGAACAAAGTATAGTTCAGGCACTTGTGCTGCATATATCACATCTTACTGTAAATGCAGCAATGAATATTTTGTTAGGACGTTTTTTCTGCCAAACTTACAGCCCGTTCTACTAAACGGATTATCTCCATTTTTTTAAGGATGATAGGTCTTCTCCATTTGCACAGAGAATATACCTTCATAATTTTATAACAACAATCAACCAATAGGAAGCCAATAAACGGCAGTCACCAGCCAATCACGCCTACTTAACACCGATTAAACGACCACACGGTATTTTATCAGATTAAACGGCCAGCCTCATCCCTCCATCTTGGTATTTACGATCGACTCGCCTGATAACATGTTTTCCGCAGTATAACGAACGTTTGAAAGAACTGCATAATTATGTTAGGCCTAAACCAATTTCTAAACGTATACGACGTACCTGATAGACAAATGACACAGTATTTGAATTCCCGGAGTTGTTCGCTTAATCTTTGGTTACCATGGTGACAGAAGATGGGCAGCCGAAGTGCGTTATGCCACTCTCGATAGGTTAGGCCTATAGCCGCTACTATTCGAAGCTTAGCGGTAAAGGCAACTTCCAGTAGTATAAATATTACACGGTACTTGAATTAACCGGAAATAGTACAAAATAAATTAGTAACAATTAATAACAAACCTTAGTATTGTTACGGAGCATATAGATAAAGGAAACAACATTTTCATTAAAAATAAAACGCGTTACTTTGGTTGAAGCGCTCTAACAAGATACTTTGTCCTATCACGGCGAGTTACTTTCGGTTTCGGTAAATTTGGAATGGATCGTTAGGGAAACAAAACTGCTTTATTTATTTATGAAGGCGGCGGTAAAAAATACCATTCCTATAAACACTAAACAATCCCGTAAGTGTATCTGGCAACAATTTCTACACTTTCATCATTTCGTGCACACAGGAATTGTGATTCAAACGACAAGCCACTACTGTATTAAGCAAACTGAAGTGATGTTTAAAGGAGACGGTATATTCTCGTTTCAAATATAACTCGAGCGTAGTTTTAAGTATCGATAAATTTTCTCAACCACTCGTTACATTCCCAAGCTGATAAAAACACCTCGCGTAAGCGCTCGGCATTTTTTCAGCTTCTGAATGCAACTCGTGATTGAGAAAATTTATCGATAAAAAACTACGCTCTCGTGATATTATTACTGATAAAACCGTACGGTATTTTTAGGAAAAAAAACCACGCCTAGTCACACAGAATGAGCTACTATCGGTTGCCTAAATGTTTCGTTTTTGTTGATTCGTTGATAAGCTAAATGAAATAATATTGATATTTTGAAATAACAGTGATATTTCTCCAAAACAAAACTTGTTAGGCGTTAGGATTCCCGCTAAGCTCTTCGGCCGTTTGAAGTCGTGATATCAAACGCTAAGTTCTTTCGCCAAGTTAATCCCACCGAGAAACAGCTCGAACGTTAAACGAAAACTCTGAAGCTTGTTTCCTGCACGATTGTCAATATTTCATTTAATGTTTGAAGTCTTAGGCGGTGGGATTAACTTGGAAAAAGAGCTTGGCGTTTGATATCACGGCTTCAAACGACCGAAAAGCTTTGTGGAAATCACTAAGAATTTTTATTTTGGACAGATATAATTTTTTTTTTCCAAATTGATAAGATTCAAATTTTTTTTTATTATTAATTACGAAATGAAAGGCCAAAAATCCAGTTTTATGATCCCTTCGTTTTATTGGCTTAAGGTTGGGTTCCATTTTATAGGCTTGTGTATGTCTTGGGGCGCATTTAGCAACGACTCTTCTTTGCATTCTCGCAGCTAGAAGCTAGAAAACCTCTGAAATTTCAACATGGCGGCAATTTGAGCTCTACCGGCTCGAAACGAAAACAGTAAATAATGTGAGTTCAGAAATTGACTGGAAATTGCTTCGTCAGGAGGAATTCTTCAATTTATTGTTACGAATTATGAGACTGCAAGCATTTACTCAAACGTTGTCGGATTTGGCTAATCCAGGTAGTGTTGTCACCATGGCAACGACACCTTTGCCATCGCGATTAAATTCTAGCTGCGAGAATGCAAACGCGAGTCGTTGCATACAAAAAGGCGCCCTTACTCCTTGTCGAGAAGTTTACTGCACTCGCATTATTCAACAATAGGAAAGTCAACAATTCGTGCTGTTGTCGTGGTGCATACTCACTCCTTTTCTTCGCTTTCATTGTTGCAAGTCAAATACGTTCAAAGTACATCCCGCCTGCCTTATAACAGCTACGCGCAGATCGCCATCCGCGCATGTCACCATCGCATCATTTCAGGGGACTCAACGTAGTAATACAAGGCCAACTGAGATAGTCGCAGCGAGGAACGCAGCTACTATCTCAGTTTGCCTTGGTCGTAGTAGACGAAGCAGCATCAACGTAAAAATTGTGTCTCGCAAACCGGAAAGATATCCGTATTTTAACATCACGCTTTATAATTTTTTAGGCTAGTATCTTAAAATTTTTTTTAGGCGATCTATTGGCATAAATAATTTTAATTTTTACCGCATTAGTCTTTTAGAGTTTAGATCTCATGGTAATTATTAGCAAAGGATTAAAAATTAGTACTTGGATACACACAGATGAAACGTCATGGTTATTGCAAGCACGCAAAAGATCATATAATCGCAGGATGCTATTAAGTAAGTTCCCAATATTCAACAGAAAATCTCCTAGAATCGCCACATTTTAAAACGGATTTTTAGCAAGGGGATTGACTAACGGTAACGAAATAAACCTTTGGGGGTGTACTTGATGTGGAGGATCGAGTAAAATGGCGTTGGGAGGAATGTACCTTTAACAGCATTATTGCAGCAAGAGGACAAAAAAAGATCTCAACTGGACATGCCTCCGAAAACGGCATCAGCGTCGTTGTCTAAAATGAGGCCGGGGCAGGCTACGCTCAATGACTACGTTGCAAAGATGGACTGCCGAGTGGACCGAAAGTGTATGTGCGGGGAGGAGGCGGAAACATTGGAGCATTTCCTCATGGAGTGTATTATGTACAGTCATCAGCGGCAGTCACTGTCCCGTGCATCAGTAATATTCCTAGACGTTCTTGGGGTTTTCCCGCAAGCGGGGCAATTACAACAGCGGGGTGATCTGCGTTCAGTGGTGAAATTTTGTGCGTCGTCTAGAAAGTTGTTGTAACTTCATTCCGTTGATTTGCTATTGTTTGTGAGAATTTTTTGTTGTTGCAGTTGGCTGGTGACCGTATGGGTTTAGCTCTGGAAATAAATAAATCAAAATGCTGCTAAATTGTCCATTTCGTCGTCTACTCGATGTAGCCTAGTGGGACAGATAACGAAGTTTGGGTTCGGCTCCCTTAAAGGCGCCTGTTCATCATTTCGATAGCGTTGTCCATATTCTAAACACAGCATCCACGTTCCAGATTCTCTGCCACCCAATAGGCTGATGTGGGTCACGTGATCTCGTTTTAGTTATGAAAATCGCGGCGCTGCTGCGAATTGTTATTCGTTTTTAATTTACGGCTATTTTCTTTAAATTGGTCGAGGATTCTATGGTCGAATCTAGGCGTTGAAAAATGGTGAAAAAGCGTCTTTAAGTGAAAACAACGACAGCGACAACAAACTGCTGCTAAATTGTCCCTATCGTCGTCTACTCTGGGGCAGATAACCATGGGTTCGGCTACCTTAAGAAAAAGCAACAACAAATGGTGCTAAATTGAAAACAGCAAGAATGTTTTCTAAGTCCGCGGCTTTAGTTAGAAAACCGCAGAGTTAAGTAAAGTTTTGAACGTAAAGTTAAAGTCAGTCTTGAACTTAAAGATTAATTAGTGACTGCACATACCGCTGTGGAAAGTCGAAGTTCGTTTTGCACCTAAAGTTCAAGTCAGTCTTGAACTTAAAGATTAAGTAGTGACTATTGACTACACATACCGCTGTGGAAAGTCGAAGTCAGTTTAGAACTTGTTGAAGTCAGTCTTGAGCTTAAGGATTAGGCTGTCAACTAAACAGATTGGGAGGGGGACGGAAACAGTGCATCGGCTACCATTAAGCAACTGATTATGCATTAACTGAACCTAAAAGGTAAGTTTTTGAGTTGATTAGTATGCAGACCGTGCCAGTTACAAAATCTTGCAAAGCCAGGAGGAGCAGGAGTAGGGGAAGGGGCAGTATTGATTCGAATACCCATCCAAATTCAAATACCTGTACCAGAGGGGCGTAAGGGAAGGAGAGAGGCAGGTAGGAGGATAGGAAGGGTGAAAACTGGGCGGGTGATGGGCCAAAAACTGGAAAACAACCATGGACGAAGCCTGGGACAACTGTGAGAGTGAAAAAAAAGTTTACGCTACTTGAATCAATTGTACCGTTGATTGTTACCCAATTTCCAAATTAAGGAACTTTGTGTGAAGCGGACACGCCGTTGAGGAAGTAGTACGGTGAGAGACGGCAAACCCACTCAAACCGCAAAGAAAGCAGAGCCCGTTATGCCGACAGTGAAGTGACGACGATCCTAGTTTTGTGGTGATACAATTTAACGTTTTCTTATTGAAAATAGGTATAAATAACGTTGATATTTGCCTAGCTGATCACTAGCTAGCTGGCTTATTTCATGAAAATAAAGCCATCCATGCAGTGCGTAAAGCTGAAATTTTGATGATAGCTGTAGTTTATCCGTGAAACGTGACTTTTGCTGGTTTGGGAATTAGGAGGAAGCGCAAATTCAGTTACCAATCAATATCATACATGGCGAAAGCCGTGTATATATATGATTGAAGTCCTCTCTCCAGCAAAACTGAAACTATTAATTTCTCCGTTTCTATTCAATATATTTCGACCAAACTTGGCCAGATAGTAGATAGCAACTTTTCCCAAGTTTATACCAACTTTTATGCAATTCCGTGCAAGAGTAAACGTACGGTGCCACACGAAAATTTCAAAACTTTTCTTGTTCTTGTTCTTCTGGACACGGTTTCAGAAAAAAATACTGCACCACGTTACCTAAAATCTGAAACATGATCTAAGCCAGAAATTTCCCTGGGCTTCATCCTCACAGAGACCACTTTTTCGATTGGTCCAGCCATTCCGAAGTTTCAGGTCCCTGAACGATCTTTTTGATTGTTATACATTGTTTTAACCATTGTGATTAGGGAACAATGCCACTCTCCAAACTCCATATCCATTCTTCGTGCACGCGGTATGTCTTTGCTAAAAAGTCGATTGTTGAAGGGCGAAATGATCCGTGTTACTTGGGTGGGTGACCGCCTGGGAATCTGGCTGTTGCAGACATAGGGCCTTAGGGCTTCGGGCAGATGACCAGGAGTGGTTAACGCTCGTTAAACCCGTTAAACCCTTTTTTTTTTATCCGTGTTGACCAAGAGTGGTTAACGCTCGTTAAACCCTTTGAAACCCTTTGATCCGTGTTTCTGCTAAACGATATACATATAAACCAAACTAAGCTGCGTTGTTAATTTCGAGGCCAAAGGCAGCTAGAAACGGTAGAATGGCGTATTTATATCGCAGATGGAGGCTTTCAGAGCTGAGTTGAATTGTTTCAAAGTGGCCAGCAACAATCGACTGCATGCATAAAGCTTTGCAGCGCGACGCCATAGTTGTAAAAAAGGTACACGGATTACAAACAAAAACGTCAAGTGTGCCGTAAAAAAGGGGGATATATGATTGAATTTTCACTTGTCAAAATGAACACGGATAAAAATTGATGATTTTTAATTGAAATAATAAAATGTACAATTGAGAAAATTCCATCTGTTTAGGTGCTGTTGTGCTTTACCAATCATATATTTAAAACGTA
>JAHWFP010041362.1:0-15086 GCA_023313725.1 Lithobius niger
CCACTGTGCATAGTTTTATTAGAATTTAGGAGGTTCGTACAGTGAGAAGCTAATATTTTGGCTGCCAGGCTGCCTTGGCTTTTAGTCTTCTGTACAGCCGTACCGGTTGAGAAAACTATTGCAACGACTTTGTCCGTCCGTCCGTCGCCTTTTTCAACTTCGCAACGGTACCAGCTATTGACGACCATTGTTTACAACGTTAGATTCAGTGTGAGAAGTTAGTTAAATAACATGGAAAATGAAAACATCGTAACTTCATTATAGCTAATAGACTTCTTCGATGCAACTAAATTAAATAATGAACAAAAAAAGGCTTCGCCGTTTAGAAAAAAAAAACATTAGAGCTCGTATCCCCATACTCACAGCCGTGAAGGTACACGAATAAAAAATGATTAGAGTTCACTCGAACGCAACGAACTATAATATGAACTCCAATTCCAGGGAATAATGACTGTTTTCACGTAATTGTTATGTCAGTAAGTGAACGCAGTTTGTGTTTGAAATGTTTAATGTTTATGTGCGTGTGTATGTGTGTGTGTGTGTGTGCTTAATTTGTGTATCACACAGGTTTTTTTTATATTTGTCTGTGTTAGTTGTTTTATATTTTAAGTGTGTTTCGTGTGAGTGGCTATGTCTGTATTTTATGTGCATTTATAATTTCTGAAACAAGCAGACTCTTAGGCAGTTTTTTTGCTTGTGTTTGATGTTTCTGTTTTAGTTCTAGTTTATGTGAGTACTTACGTGATCATTCTGTGTGGGTATTTTTTTGAAATATCCAACCGTTTTGTTTGATTGATTAGTGACGTACATGTTTGTTTACGTGTGCATGGAGGCTGGCATGTCACAATCCTTGTTCCCTGGAATCGGAGTTCAAATTATAGTTCGTTGCGTTCGAGTGAACTCTAATCCGTTTTTATTCGTGTACCTTCACGGCTGTTAGTATGGGGATACGAGCTCTAATGTTCTTTTTCTAAACGGCGAAGCCGTTTTTTGCTCAGTTAATTTGTTGGCTTTTTTTTTATTGAAAGTGGTACGATTTGGTGTATGATATGTCCACTGCCCCACCCAATTTTGTTTAGAAATGCGTATTTCTGTTCAAGTTCTGCCCAAGCTTTGGTCAAGTTCATTAGTTGATGGCAACACACTAGCGTGTGTCTAGATTTAGCATGTATCAGCTCGATGGGTAGTGGATTCTGTATTGTTGCAGGCAGATGCAGTATCATGCAAACAATTGCAGAAACAATTCAACTGGCTTTCCGAAGCCCGCATTGAAGAAGAAAATAAGTCATTCAGTCATGTCGGCCGCCCGATTTTGAGGCCTCAAAATTAAAGACTTCACGCCCTATGTTTTAAAACTGAAAGATTTAAGCGAAAACCAAGACGATTTCATTTTGATTCTCGGCAACGAGTTAAAATGGTAAAAAAAGAAGATACCACGACAATGTTACTTTCTCCGCGCCCGAGCATCGTTGCATTTTTTGAATTTATTTGAATTTATTTACTAAACCCTTAAGACCGTACGGCATGCGCTCCTTCTACAAACTTAAAAACTACTTAAAACTGACCTAACCTAATCCAAAGTACATCGTTGCATTTTGTTCGAGTGAGCTATAATCCGATCTTCTGCGCCTCGCGTATTGTTGCACCATTGTTACATATTGTAGCATTGTAACATTTTGACATTGTTAGCCGCTCCGCCGCCTCCAGTCCAGTTTTTTAAAATTCTCGTGCGCAAACGAACTCTAATAAACACTACCTGCCGGCCGTGCTAAAAGCATTTGATCGTCGACATGAAATACTAAGACAACACGCATTAAAAAACAAACGGATTTTAGCTTCATTTAAAATAGTCTCGTTGCATTGTTGCATGAATGAATCGGCTTACCGTCGAACCAAACCATCAACTTACTACCACAGATTAGCTGTTGGCTTCATCATGGTTTTTCGATGGTTTTACCCAAAAGACGCTGATCGAAAAACCATAGCTTCATTAACAGTGTCTCTTTCGTCACTTCCCTACTACCACTGATCTATATAGGTTACGTTGTGCGTTACGTTGTTAACACTGTAACTGTGTGCCCGAAGGCATACCGTGTTGCAAAAATGAATATGCTTACTATACAATCCAAATCTCCGTTAGCTGCTACTTACGAAATTAAAACTGCTGGTTAAAATTAGGCCTAAAAGCTGAAAATTACGCCTAAAATGTAAAATAGGCCTAAAAGCTAACACATTTTTAACCGGCACTTGTGATGGTTACTGCTTTTAGATTAGTATAATAGAGATAGCCGTTGCAGTGCATGATAGAGGTGTGCGCCTCAACATTGGAAGTGGAGGAACTGTAAAGAAGACCGTTGCGACTAGGTAGTCACCGTAGCCGCTTGTTTTTTTTTTTGTGTGTGTATTTTTTTTTTAAAACGAAAGGAAGAAAGGGTGGACCCGTAAACTTTCTTCCCCACCCTATTACAAAGATTTTTCCGTTTTCAACAATGTCTATATATCGACTGCAGAACCCCGGGTTGAGTGGATTACCGCTAGGAATGGGACCCCGGGTGTTTCGATCTCCTGTCTATTACTCCTTCCCTCCCACTTTCCCCTTCGATGCCATACCCCCTCCCCCTACCCCCACCAACATCAACGATCCTGATCATCCAGCGACAGTGTGACAGTAGATGAGCCGTTACACTCTTACAGGTCACTGAGGATCGGGTTTTATTCGGCGTTGGGTTTTTTTGACGAGTTTTAAAGCTACCCTTTCCCCCTCCTCCCACATGGAAAACCAGGCTCTGTTTCTATTTTTTTGCAATAACCCTTCTTACCGTCGATTCTAAAATCAATAACACGGTCGTCGGTGCGCTGCCAAGCCGAGAAGCATCCCGCTGTGGGTACTGTGAGCGACAATGGCCTCCTAACTTGAAGTTTTATGGAATACCCTTCCAGGTAACGCTTAGGTAAAGTCATCTGAAACAGACGAAATACAAACCAAAATATGAGGTTTGGGATCACAGGGTCAAAGCTCTCTCATAAATATTTTTAAATGGTCGCCGTTTTTCGAGAAAGTCCAAATTTAGAGCGGTAATGTCGCAAAAGTGAAATAAATAGTTCTAATCTTGACAAATTCAAAGTTGAGGCCGGAAATAAGCACTGCCAAACCATACAATAAATGGCATAGTGTAGTAATCCACCTTTACGCACTTAGGTTTCAAATGACGATGCATATCCGAACCAATGAACCAGTTTGTCTCGCATCCATTAATGACTCAGTGATCCTTTGAGGAATACCAGATGTATGTAACAATGGCTGAACAATGCTGTTCCCATTGTTGAACGAAATGTTCTTTTCTGACGCTACTAAGTTTGACCTAGGACGATATATGGACGTTTACCGGACAAGCAGATTCACGAATTAAAGGGGAAACCACCAGTGATACTTCCGCTTTGAGATTATGGGATGGCAACCGCCATTACGACTAAACATGGTGAGCAAATTCAGTCGCAGTAACTCAATAATATTGCAGAAACTTGAGTCCGACGATTAGGGTAAAACACGCACAGCTACAAGTAAACTGTGATACTGTTTTCAAAATTTGTCCTAGCAAAGGCGAAAATTTGAACTAATTTTCCAATAGGGCAGTGACACAACGTAGTATTATTGTATATAACTCTATGGTGGAGCCAGTAACTGGGTTAGCTGCAAGGGGCACTGGAGGGCGAAAAGAAGGTCGTTTTACTGAAGCCAATGCTATTAGACTGGATTTCTTAAGCCTATAACGCGCGATTTTTGTTGTTTGAGAAAACAACGTTCTTTTAAGCCTAAGAAAGCCGCTCTCAAAGCACTGTCTTGACTGGAAGTGCCGTTGTTTTTCCCTTACATTTTAGTCGAGTGCACCTTGTAGCTATTACCTCCAAATGGTGTCTCGTAGCCAATATGACGTCACTTGACGCTGATCTATAGGAAGACACAACGAAGCTAATCCATATAGCATTTCTTTATGATAGGAGTTTAAAGCTTTGAGAGATACACTGAATTTTATCTATTTTATCTACACTAATGAAATGTATCGATTCGAATCGAAGAATGTAACTGGTTTATTAGAGCCTGATTACTATACCCAAGTGTTAGGGGAGCACCTAAGAAGCCATTAAGACCAAGCAAGCTTATCGAACCGCAGAAATAAAATATAACTGCCGAGTATTGTGGATGGAGGTGCGGGCATACGTTCATACACTGATCCATGGGTAATGTAAGACCTTTCCTAGATGTTAACAGCATTGCTGATTGCCGCTAAAGACTGCTATTGTATTTGTATTTATACAGCCGGGCCAACACCCAGACGTAAATCAATACCCCGTGAAATATGAGGCTGTGGGGTTTCGTTATTGGGTAATGACGTTTCAAGAGTTTTAGCGGAGGGGAAGCAAAGAATTGGGATTTAATTGAAGTATGGAACCGGGAAGTAGGGCGTTGAGCATGAAATAAAATTATTAAGGACGACTTACTCACATCGAAATATAACGTGAAGTGCAAATCTAGGATTTATTAAAACTGATATATCTCGTATTTACAATTAAAAACTCCAATTGCTGCCGCTAAACAGAATATACAAAATTCCGTTAAGCCGCTAAAGTGAATAATGTACGCCTCAGGCATATACAAACTCAACCTAAGAGCTAGAGAATGGCGAAGCTTCGTAACGCAGGTATTTGAGATTAACGCAGTTGTTTGTTCAAACTGGTTTCTTCTCCCTCAACTTCACAAAAATCATCAATTCGACAATTTACAGTTGAACGGTTAAGCTGAATAGAGCCGCGTCATGTGACGTCATATTGGCTACAAGAGAGATAGCTGCAAGGGGCACTAGATTGAAATGGAGGGTTAAACGACGGCACTTCTAGTCAAGGCAGTGCTTTGAGAGTGGATTTCTTAGGCTTAAAAAAAACCGTTGTTTTCTCCAATCCCTTATACTGCGAGGTTGTAATCGGAAAAGAAAAGATTCCACTTGCTTAAAAATGTCAGCAACTGCCAACAAATCGACAAAAATCGCGCGTTATAGGCCTAAGAAATCCACTCTTAACAGCATTGTCTTCAGTAAGACGCCCTTCTTTTCGCCCTCCAGTGCCCCTTGCAGCTAACCTTGTTACTGGTTCCACCATAGAGTTATATACAATAACACTACGTCATGCCACTGCCCTATAGCGTTGTCTCTGTTGTTTCGTTTTTATAGGGAGCACAAACAGGGTTATCTGCTCCACGACGATGGGAGGGACAATTTAGCTGGAGAAATCCGGTAAGAACGGTTTTCAAGGCACGAGATATTTGCATAAAACTTACATGGTAATGAAAATAAAACAATATGCAGTCAATAAAAAAGTACAGGAGCCCATATAACAATATCACACGTAATAAAAATATAGAATAAAATTATGATGACATGTAAAGCCACGCAAAATTAAAGGCGCTTTTTCACCTTTTCAACTCCGAGATGCAGCACCGTAGAATCTTCGAGCAATATATAGAAAATAGCGGTAAATAAAATAAAAAGAAACAACACTTCGCAGCAGCGCCGCGATTTTTCATAACTAAAACGAGATCACGTGACCCACATCAGCCTATCGGATGACGGAGAATCTGGAACGTGGATGCTGTTTTTAGAATATAAGCAACGCTATCGAAATGGTGAGCCAGGGGACCTTTAAGCTACGGGTTAATATCCCCATGTGTCCTCAAGCCGTATAGCCCGCAATCCAATATACTCAATATCATGCCGTCAACAATCATGAACACTGGATACAATTAGTTCCCCTGGGTAACACCATCTACCGACAGAAAGCGGTAGTATACGGTTGTTAAAGGGACACCCGGCCTGCCTTATAACATTCCGCCTGCCTTCTAACAGTTCGCGCTGGTCGCCTTCTGCGCAGTTACGAACACCAAGGTCGTCTGAGATAGTAGCTGCGTTGAAGAACGTAGCTACTGTCTCATTTGGCATTGTGGCTAATAGACGAACCAGCATGAACGCATTAATCGTGTCGTCACAAACCGGATCGTATTTTAACATCGAAATTTATAATTTTCTAGGCTAGTGTCTTATAATTTTGCTTCGGCGATCCATTGGAATAATTAATTTTAATTTTTACCGCATTACGCTTTTAGATTTTTGATCTCACGGTAATTCTAGCAAATTAGTGCATGCACACACAGAGATGAAACGTCGTGATTGTTGTAAGCGCGCAATGCATCATATACTTACGGATCGTTTGTAAATAAAGTTCCATTATATTCAACAGAAAATCTCCAAGACGCCACATTTTACAAAGGATTTTTTAGCTAGGGAAAGACTAACGGTAAGGAAATAGACTTTTGGGGCCATACTTGATGTGGAGGATTGAGAAAAATGGCGCTGGGAGGTATATCCCTTTAACCTTACTGATGTCGATGGCATTCAGTGGGACCTCCCCCATGCAGACGCAGACTAATGAATTCTGCTCGATAAGAACCGCACCGTCATGCCCAGTACGCTAGTATAGAGTTCTCAAAGTTTGACCTTCTCCACAAAACTATATACAAAACTATACGAATAGCATCCAAATGCCAACCCACCTATCGAAATTGTTTTCATATGGGGGCGCCAGATTGAAGAAAGTGCTGCGAACCAGGGAGCTTGATTATTCGTATCCTTGATAGGGTGGGCCCACTTACTATTACGCTTTACCGCGAGAAACCTTGCGAAATTTTGCGAAACGTGTCTGACGTCTCTGCTCCCATTTCGCGCCATTTTACTGATTCTTGCATCTCATTGGCTTTGGATTTTGCTGATGAATCGATACAAAATTGGAGTAACAAACGAACGAGTACTCATCATCAAACGTAAACAAGACCGCTCCAATTGTTTAAATTGTTTTAAAGTGTATTAACCTACCAGTACAATCGACAATGCGACTGAAAATAATTGCAACGTTTGTTATCAGACGGAGAGCACCGCCACAAGCTATTATCGTAAAAGCACGTCATAGTTTTGGTTTCGACGCAATTACGTCAGCTACTCTCGTCTTGGTTAATCTGGTAAGAATTTGTCGTTTTGTTTTAAAAATTTGTATTTTAACGTTCAGTAAAGATTGAGCGATCAGATATTTCGTAATTACTCATTAATTTCGTTAAAAACTACTCGCTAGTTGTAACAAACTTTTTTGTTGGTTTCGGAAAACCAAGCGTCGTCTGCTTCGAGGATTGGTTTGGGAGCAAAAACGTCATCAACTGAATCTCGCTAGTGTATACTTTACCACGGGAAATAGCTGTACTATAGCTCAGACACGTTCAACTGAATGAATCGACCCGGTAGATAGTAGAAGGCCCCTGCTGCGAACGAAGGTTTGCAGGCGTCCTACATAATTTATTAACTCAATGAGGTTTGCAAGACCAACGGAAGTGACGGGACCACGGCCTCCTACAGTAAAGGCCATATAAGCCAGAAAGGCGACTAGAATCAACGGCCGGGCAGGTTTGCTAGGTGCTGCCACCTCCACATAAAGTACAGAAAATTTGTAAACTAACCAATAAGGTTTCTAAAGTCTGGCAACTGATGGCGATACTTAGAAAACCTGCTACGGCGCTGTTTGTGCCGTCTTCTTGCAGAGTTTCTTGCATGTAGAAAGCGGAGCATGTACAGTCTTTACTTTAGGAGGCTGTGCAGGAACTCTATATACGTATTCCTCTAAAGTGGCTATTAGAGATCGTGCAAACGTAGTGATTGTCGTTTTTGGGGAGTTTTAAAGTTAACCTCGTCCTCGTCGAGTTTTATTAGACTCCCTCCTCTCTTCCCATATTTCGTTTCGTTGATTCTAAAATCAATGACACGGGATTCGGTTCGTACAACGTCCTGCCATGTCCTACCCAGCCGTGGGTCATATGAATAACAATGGTCTCCTAATTTGGGTTTTATGTGATACGGGTTGTAAGTTACGTATGAAAAGTGACACCTTAAACCTAGACAGAAGACAACTTGGAAAATAGCTGTCATGAATATTTCTAAAATGTGGGCCAGTTCTAGGTGAAGCATAGATCCAACTATGTTATAGCAAATAACTTCAATCGTTGTAATTTAGGCCAGGAAAAGTAATAGTTTTGTTTTCAGGTATATTCCTCGTACCCGAAATGATGAGGTCGCCGGTTCTAAATTTTTTTTTTTCAAAGCGACTTTATCGTTTATATGGGCAACAAACAATTTCATTTTTTTTTTTTTTTTTCATAAAAAAGATTTTTCACCTATGTTTAGTTGGATGCTTGACGATTTACCCATTTTCGTGTGTCTGACCCGAAAAAGTGGAAAACCACCCCGGCCTGAAGCATTAAAAAAACAATTCTTTTGAGTGCCATTGTTAACCTCAAAATATCGAATTTTATTGCTCAGCTTTATGGTCCATAAATATTTCTTCTGCTTGACTTGGTGGTTCAAACTACACGATGGAATATTAGAAAATAAAAGCAAACCCTTTTGATGTTTAATGTTAGATTTAACTAAACCGAAGTCAAAACAAATAAACTTTCCCATAAGTTCTCTAATACCACAGTTTTTCTGTGCTGTTTAGTCCACGTGAAAGCTTACTGCTCTACACCAATGTTTTTTCTTTTTTTTTTTCCTTTACTGCTTATAGTTTTCAACACAGTACGTAAGCTAATAATTGGTGTCTACGGAAAAGAGAGGACTTGGCGAAAGAATATTGAAAATTTTAGATTATCAGCCTCAATTTATTTTCCATGCTAACTGGCATTAAATCCTGCATTAAATCCTGCCAATATAAAAAAAAATACAATATAGTCAATAAGCTAAATATAAAGACCCACGAATTATCGTTTCCTTTTTTAGGAGTCCAAATTTTTTAAAGTTAAGCATTGATTTTAATTTTATTTACGTGTCTAATGGTTGAACAGCAGTATGGTTTCACGTGGACTAAACAATACAGAAAGACTGCGGTATCAAAAACCTTGCAGGAAAGCTTATTCGTGTTCCTTTGCTGTTTTGATTTCGAATCAGTTAAACCTTACCTTAAACATCAAACGAGTTCAATTTTGCTTCCTAATTCGTGATACTTTGACATACTAATTTGTTCTTCTGTACAACTTAGTATGTCGCTTTGCACGCTCATTCAGTGCAAGTCCTTCTATTTAAAGTTGGTTTGTCTATAGCCCTCTTTCAGCGCCTTTGGCTTTTCTTCATATCATTACAAGACGGAAAGCCAAATGGGCAACGAACATTTTACCTACTGTATAACATGGGAGGGTTGATATCAAACCACTATCCCAAAATACACTCAGGTGAAAGAACCTGTCAAATTTCAGGGTATAAAAGTAGTGATATCAGAACAAAAATGGCCACCACCAAGTTTATACATGGTGTACCAAACCTAATCCATGTACTGACTGAAAAAGATCCTTAGAAAGTGGGGACATCATCCCCGCCGAGGAACAACTGCAAGCTAATCCCACCGACTATTACATCAAAGGTTGTATGGAAAAACCTGACCGTTGCTACAATCTGTAGCAATAGTCACATTTTTCTTTTAACGTCAAAAGTAATAGCCAGTGGGATTAGCTTTGTGCTTGTTCGTTGGCGAGGGTGATAACACTACTTTCTTTGCAGGAACACTTTTCGGTCAGTATACAGGTAGGCTTGGTACACCGTGTAGAAAACTTGGTGGCAGCCATTTTTATTCTGATATCACTACTTGTATATGCTGAAACTTGGCGGGTTATTTCACCCATCAGGTTGGTTTTGTTTGTTATATCACTTCTTTTAGTTTTTTTTTTTTTTGGGGGGGGGGCATACTTAAAGTTAGCCATGTATTTATACGAATTTCTTATGACCTCAGTAAAGCGTTTTTTGTGCGTTTTTGATATGAACTTGTGCCAAGTTACCTGTTGTTTCGTTTTTTTTCATGTCTGTAAACCTACTGTAAACTAATAAAAGATATTTTTAAAACGTACGTGTACAGAGCACAACATATACACACACATGAAACAGAGCTAAACCCTAAACCCACAAACACATACAAACCAAACGCCACAAACAGCAAAATTAAAAATACGTACACAAACTGAAATTACTCGCACTAACTATAACAGAAACCATTTAACACAAAGGCAAAAAACTATCTTGTAGTGTCCGCGGTATATCTTGAGTTCACCCCAGAACGAACACAGATAATCAATTGTATGTTTTTGGTGGCAGAGTGCCTTGTAGATATTCAAGATTGTTATAAAAACAATGGCGGCCGTCGATTAAAACCGCCCCTTTCAAGAAGACGTAGCCTCTCATAAAATACCTGCAGGACTCAAGATACGCTGCGCACACAATAAATAAGTAGGAGTCTGCTTGATTCACAAATTGTAAATACATACAAAATACACATATAACCACTCAACACGAAAACAAACTTAAAAATATAAAAGAACAAATACAGACAAATATAAAAAAAAAAAAAACCGCATAATACACAAAAATTAAGTGCACACAAACAATAACCATTTCAAACACAAACTGCGTTTTCATTTTCTGACTTGCCACCGCGTAAAAACAGTCCTTGTTCCCCGGAATTGGAGTTCAAATTAAAGTTCGTTGCGTTCGAGTGAACTCTAATCTGTTTTTATGCATGTACAATATTGGACAATGAAATTTAGACAGAAAAATGTTGGCTTCTCTGCAACTCTCCATTACGGATTACTTCCTCCAGGGCGTGAATGGCTGCGGTTGTGCGATTGTTTTAAAGTATTGGTTTCAGAATGCATATTTCATGTCGCAGGTTGGATAATTATAAACTGTTACGACCAATAATTACGACATTTAAGTCGTTATAGCTGTTAGACACTATTGGACGACGAGTCCACTTCTCACGTGCGGGTAGAGATGATCGAAGTACCCAATGACTTGCAGACTGAACTTTAGTAATTTAGTCTGGATAGGACAATGCTTGTTGCGATTTAAGCATTGGCGTACTTCACTTTTGACCTGGTGTAAAAAAATAGTGTTAACGACTTTCGTTTGGGGAGTAATATTCACCGACAAAATGCAAGCTGCAAATGAAAATTCCGGAAATATTGGGCTTAGTTTTCCTTTATCCGTTAATTATTGGCTGAACCAGCGGCGGAATCACTAGGGGAAGGGGCATGGAGGGGGAGGAGGGTGTGGGCAATCCCCGTCCCAAACCAACCCAAAAAGAAGGGCTTGCATTTGTTGAAGTCAAATTCGCCACGCGTAAATTGATATTGGAAACTTATTCCGCGAAATTGCCCCATGTTTTGTGACCTGATTGTGTGAAACGTTCAGTTCCAAACTTTAACGTTAATCCCTAAGTCGACGACTGAGGCAACCTCTTAATGGTCGGTATTCGTTCGACCAGATCAGCTTATAAGTCTTCTATTCAACTTCATTCAACTTATAGTTAGAACTAGCGCGGTATCTGATCACTTCTAACCTCTAACTTTCTTTTTTGATTGATGAAAGCATTCAACTCAGGAGCTTCGTTTCTCGGCATGGTCCCTCGGACAATACTCAGTCAGACCGCGCTTCGCGTTAGGAAGCGGGAGGAGGTGGGGGGTTCGCGCGGAAGCGGGAGGAGGTGGGGGGTTCGCGCGGGACGAGTAAACATTGTAAAACCTCTACAAATCACAACTGCTGGCAACACACTGCCAGAAAATGAAACTCCCAATGTGGATTAGGACTAAAGTAAAAACTGAAAAAAGTCAAAGGAAAAAAGAAGCCACGAAACAAAAAAAAGGCCACGGAAATAACCGAAGGGAAACTGTTTACTTTTTTCTTTAGTGTTTTTTTGTTTTGTTTTTATAGGTTGGTTGGGGAGGGGGGAGGGGGTTGAGGCTTAATGGTGCGTCGACAACTAGGTCATTACTGCCAACCTCTGTCACAGTGCAGGGGTTCGAGTTGTCGCTGGACCACGCATTAGAAATATTAAACAAGCTAGTTTAGGTAAGAAATTTCACTAAGAAACGGTTCTTTCCTCAGTTTTTTTTCCTCGGATTGTTTTACTTCTGTTATTTTCCTACGATGATCGTCGAGGTTTTTTTTTTTCTATTTACGCGGCATATTTTTTCCATTGACTGTTTACTGTCCATTCCTTTTTCCCTGGGCTTTCGTTCTGCGGAAATCTTTTTCTTTTTTTTGTTGGCTGTTTTTTTCCAGTTTTTTTCCCCCTAGGATTGTCTTTCCACAGCTTTTTTATTCCTAAATTCAAAGTTTCTGAATGCATTTCTTTAAAACAAAACCGCAAAATTGCCTTTCAAATCGATTTAAAACAAAATCAATTTTAAAACTGTTGCTCTATTTATATTTATAACTAAATGGCGTAATACTTTCAAAGTCAGTTGATAGGTCAAAGGGTTTCAAAGGGTTTAACGAGTGTTAACCACTCCTGGTCATCTGCCCGAACCCCTAAGGCCCTATGTCTGCACCAGTTGATAGGTTTGTCATGCATAATAATACTTTTCCTGTCCTGTACTGGGACTGAAGAAGCCACCACATTTTCTTGGCCTATCCAGATTCCATAAATAGAGATTTGCAGTATTATGTGTTTGGCTGACTTTATTCCGTGTTCAAAAAATTTTATTTTTTCAGTTGCATCGCAGACACAGTATTATTATTACGGGTATTATTATTCGTTTATTGAATTTAACAACTTCGTAATATTCAAGGATTTCCCATAACCAGGCATGATTAATAGATGTAGACTTCTAGTTGCCCCTTCCAAACTGTCTAAATTTCATTGTCCAATACTGTACCTTCACAGCTGTGAGTATGGTGATACGAGCTCTAATGCTTTTTTTTTCTAAACAGCGAAGCCATTTTTTGTTTAGTTAATAATATGAATAGCATTCTTGTTACTCTGGCGAAACAAGCTCTGTCGTTAATGAAGGAACAGTGCGTCCTTATCGTCATGATTCGGCTCATTGCCTACACCGGAAGTAATGTTTCTTTCTTTCTTTCTTTCAGTTTTATTAGAGCATACAGACCGGAAGTCATGCGCTCAATGTAAAATTACAACTAAGTTATTTGGTAGACTATCCAAACCATACAATATATGAATGAAAAATATTAAAAACAAATAAAACCTACATAAGACATACTATATGCAAAGAGGAAGGACTTGACGGTATTAAGAGACCAGGCGCTATACCAAATGACCTCGCTAAAAAACAAAGCATCTAGTATCTTTGCAGAATTTCGCCACCGCATGCAAATTCCTATAGAGCAGTGACATTTGCCACCATATTGGCACCAGTATGGGTTTTGGAGGGCATAACTACAAGGTGCACTACATAAAAATGCAGGGAAAAACAACGGAAGAGTGGATTTCTTAGGCTTAAAATAACGTTGTTTTCTCCTACAACAAAAATCGCGCGTTTTAGGTCTAAGAAATCACTCTTCACAGCATCGGCTTCAGTATGACGCCCTTCTGTTTCTTTCTGAAGTGCCCCTTGCAGCTAACCCATTAAGGCTCCACCATAGAGTTATATACAATAATACTACGTCGTGTCACTGCTCTATACGGGTAGAGGCACACACAGGATACACAGTTAACACAGACACATCTCCCAATGCAAACGGTGGACGTCTTGAAGCCAGACCAACGAGGGCACCGGAAAAGGAAATGCTCCACTGTCTCGACCTCTCCACACAGAGACAGTGACGAGGAACTCAACCCAAGTCTGAACATGCGCGCACGCAGCAGCACACACCCAGAACGAAGCCAGGAGGGCATGCCCGACTCTCTTCTGAGGAAACCACCAAGGGCCGAGGGCAGAGTTACCGACGAGTGCACAGTGTACAAAGTCCTACCTGTTAAACTACGTTCCCATTCTTTCAGCCACCAGGAGGACTGGGCAGAAAGAACTGTGGGCGAAGATCACGTGCGGCCAGCGGAAACGAAACAATGTTCATTCTGGAGGAAGCACCAATCCGTGCAAGGCCATCAGCAGCCTCGTTACCAATGCCGACCACTCCCGAGTGTCCATGTACCCACAGTATGGAAACCATAGAGCCGCTCCGTGTACAGCCCCGAAAGATTTCCAGCCGATTTCAAAGGCTGAATGTCGGGCTTTAACAATGTTACTAACAATGCGGGAACGCATTTTTTTTATAACAGGTGGCATGTTCCCAACGTTCATAGAAATAGCATTACAGACGATTACAATCTTTGCTGTTAGTGTCTCCGCAATAGTGAAACCATAAAACGTCACGATTCCCAGGCGAACTCTGAAACCTTGAGAATTGACGTAAACCGACGAAATGCGGTATTTCGAGTCGTGTCATAAGTATTTTACTGCATTAAAAATTTTAATGAAACAATCGAACCGTTTGGCTTCCACAGGATGAACATTTGTTGTTGTTGTTGTTGTTGTTGTTGGGACTCTGCCCTTACTATAGCTTGTTCCACATTATGTGTGCAGGAACCTGGACTGTATGACCCCACGTTTCTTTCCAATGCGAGTGCAAATGCACGTAAATATCCCACTCGTAGACTCTAACAATAACTGTGTAGAGTCTACAAGTGTGATATTCACATATTTTGCACTCATAGTGCAAGGAAACGTGGCGTCATACAGTCAGTTTCCTGCAAGCATAATGTGGAACAAAGTATAGTACATCTGTCAAATAACAAACTCATGCACATCGAGGTATAAGCTTGAAATTTGGTGCACAAGTCGTTCTTAGCAGTACTAATCAAAATATATATGGAACCCCCTTGGATTCCCCGCCCCCGGGCCCCCAGGGGGAGGGGGGGCGGCTCCTTGGGGTCCCACACACTCTGCGTCCATGAAGTTGATGACCAACAAATTCTTGCTGATCGTGCTAAAACCCGTGAATTGTGGCACACAAGTCATTCTTAGCAGTACGTATTGAACCAGCCATGGATCCCCCATGAAATCCCCCATGGATCCCCCAATGCCCCTCCTCCAGCGCCCCCACGTGCTCCCTTCCTGAGGCTTGACCAACAAATTCTTGCAGATTGAGCTAAAATCATGAAATTTGATCACAAGTCATTTTTAGCAGTACAAATCGAACTAGCTATGGATCTCT
>JAHWFP010041364.1:0-25563 GCA_023313725.1 Lithobius niger
TATCTTTGATCACACAGCGGACCCTCAAAATATTTGACACCAATTTCTGAACACCCTGTATATTAATTTATATTTGTTATGTGTTAAAATGGATTAAAAATTAATAATATTAAGAAAAAACAATGTTTGCTAACCTAGCTTAGGGGTTAGGAATTGTGTTTTATGTATATATTGGGCATAATTGAACATAGATTTATATTTTGTATGTTTGCTGCACACACAACATACTTTTTTCAGGAGGGGTGAGTACGGTGTATGAGCTAAGGTGTAGCTAACTAGTGTTAGCTAACTAGTGTTGGCTACTCACACTTAACATTGTTTGGTTACTTCAAGTGGCCTTACCACTGACCTCATTATGTTCAGTTGTATGCATACCCATTAGGCATTAGGGTTGTTTGGTGCACAATAAAACATATAAGGGCTTGCTGGTCTTGCCAGTCTGTTGCCTAGCTCTGAAGTACTCCTCTAGTAGTTACTCTGTCCAACTACACCTTGGTGGTAGCAGTGAGGAATATCTACTTTCTGGCACATCACGTGACCATAGATGATGTCACTTCCGGTCCGCCATCTTGGATTTGAAATATTGCATTTTATGATGTCACAAACCGGAAGTGACCTCACGGGCCGGAAATGACGTCACGGACAGGAAATAACGTCAGAACACACCAGAAGTAACGTTTTAGCCCTATTTACCTCCAATACACCGATTTACCCCTATTTACACTATTTACCCTTATTTACCACCTTCTCACCTCAAAGACGCCAAGCTGTCGACGCGCCATTAAGCCTCAATCCCCCCCCCCTCAAAGACGCCACAAAAGTATTGAAACTGTCTTAGACACTAGTAGGTATTCACTTCGTCAGAAAGGAAATAGATGCAAACACTATTCAAGACAACACGAACTGTATATTCATGGGTACACAAACAAATTACATTGCAAGTATCGATTTAGCGTGTATGTACAGTATTGGACAATGAAATTTAGACAGTTCAAAAGGGGTAGTTACAAGTCTACATCGAGTAAGCATGCCTGGGCATGGGAAATGCTTAAATATTATGAAGTTATAAAATTCAATAAACAAATAATAATAACTGCAAAATAAATGCAATACTATATCGCCTATGGCAACTGAAAAAAAGTAAAATGTGTTGAACAGAGAATGAAGTCAGTCAATCACATAAACTGCAACTCTTTATTTATGGAATCTGGATAGGCCCAGAAAATAGGGTTCACAGTCTCAGGAAAAAAAGTATCGTTATGAATGACAAAATCTATCTTTAAAGTCTTAAATTAACTTTGAAAGTATTCCCCCATAAAGTTACAAATATAAGTAGAGCAATAGTTTTTAAATTGATTTTGTTTTTAAAGTCGATTTTGCAGTTTTGTCTTAAAGAAATGCATTCAAAAAACGTTGAATTTGGGAATAAAGAGCCGTGGAAAGACAAGCCTAAGGGGGAAAAACCTACAAAAAACAACCAACAAAAAAAAAAAAAAGAGAAAGATTGCCGCGGAACAAAAGCCCAGGAAAAAAGGAATGGACAAACAGCCGAAGGAAAAAAAGCTGTGAAAAAAAAGACACTGGAGATAACCGTAGGAAAATAGCCGAAGTAAAACAATCCGAGGAAAAAAACTGAAGAAAGAAAAAGCAGAAGGAAAAAACCGTTTCCTAGTGAAATTTCTTACCTAGGTTTGTCTAGTATCTTTGTAATGCGTGGTGCAGTGGCAACCCAGACTGCTGCACTGTGGCTGAGGTTGGCGTTAATGACCTAGTTGTCGAAAAGTCATTAAGCCTCAATTCCCCCCTTCCCAACCTATGATAACAAAACACTGAGGAAAACAGTAAACAGTTTAAGTTTCCATCGGCTTTCCGCGGACTTTTTTTCGTGGCTTGTTTATCCTTTGACTTTTTTTCATACGGGCTTTTTCTTCTGTAGCTTCCAATATTGCCTTACGTAAAATAAATTTGATTTCAACGAACGCAAGCCCCTACACCCTTTTATATATATATATATATATATATATATATATATATATGTATTTCGTTGGTTTGGGGCGTGGATTGCCCAAACCCTCTCTACCCCCCCCCCCCCCCACCACCTTCGGTGATTCCGGCACTGGTTCAGTCAATAGTTAAAGGTAAAAGGAAAACTAAGCGCAACGTGTCCGGAATTTTCATTTGCAGCTTGCATTTTGTCGGTGAATATTAGTTATCGAAGTAACGTCATTAACGCGAAAATCATCACTATTTTCTCACACCCACGAAGGACTAAAGGACATTATGGCAATGTTTAAACCGCACCCAGCCTTGCCTTATGACAAGATGTATGACAAGATTTAGATTTGGGGTTTGAATAACATCTCTGTAATGTGTGGTGCAGTGGCAACCCAGACCACTGCACTGTGACTGAGGTTGGCGCTAATGACCCCGTTGTCGACGCGCCATTAAGCCTCAATCCCCCCCCCCCTTGCCTTATCCAGACTAAATCATTAAAACTCAGTCTGGAAATCGTGGCTTCCTTAAATCGTTTTTACCCGCGTGCGAGAAATGGAATCGTTGTCCAAGAGTGTCTAACAGCTAAACAGACTTAATGTCGTAATTATTCATCGTAACAGTATATCATTCACCCAACCTGCGACAAGAAGTATGCAGTATTCGTCTTTTCTGAAACAATCGAACTTTTGCAGCCATTCACGCCCTTAAGGAAAATCTATAAAGGAGCGTAGCAGAGAAGCCAACATTTTTCTGTCTAAATTTCATTGTCCAATACTGTACATGTCCTCAAATCCATTGTGAGAAAACTGAATGATTGTACCATTTTGTGTTATATAAGCAAACATGTCAGTACTGTCTCATGAACAAAACAAAAGAAAATAAGGTGCAATAAAACTGCAGATCATAAATTTAATTGTCCCATTTGTTGGAACAGAGTGTTGAACAGTGTCAAAAGATGACGTGTCACGCCATCCAAATAGCCACGCACGTCACGCATATCGCTGGGTAGCGTGTAAACAAACCTTTTGAAGTACGACTTGAAGGCTGACGCTTCTTCACGGAAGACTGGCAGTCTTGGTGGTCGAGTGGTGTGAGCCTCGATACTGTGACGCACGAAACCATCATAAGTAGTGAAGGTCAGTCTGCAGGTGGGACACGTGATGAGGTGGACTCTAGCATGTTGCCGTAGGTTGACGTCATTGGCGAAGGAATTATGACACACGTCACACACGTGATTACGGCTATGGAAAGCCCTCGTTTTACGTGCTAGGAGTGCCCTCGTCCTATAGGACTGTCCACACTGCTAGCAGGTAAAAATCAGTATGCCTAGGGAAAAAAAGAAGAACACACAATAAATAAATACTTGTACAAGTTTATTGACATAATCGCAAACAAATCGTTCTACATCTGGTTTCACACTTAAAAAAATCAATAATCAGAAGAGCGGAAGCCCCTTCACAACGTTTTAAGCAGTAATAAATACAAAAATGACCACAAGTTTTTGTGTTCAAATCTTGGAGTTTTACAGTATTGTACCACCATTTATCTCCATCACACCTCTTTTTTAAATGTTTGAATAAAGTACTGGTAAGAAGTAAAAAGCCAAAACTATCAAAGTACTCACCGGTCGTCCAAAACGAGCCAATGACTGCCCGCCTTGTCACACTTGTCAAGATTAATAATGCTCCAACTCTTCTCTTGCGGAATATGATTACAGTGGGACACCTAGAAACGCCCTACACATTTGTCGCAGGATATCATCTATTGCTTACGTATTCATTCTGTCGAGAGTACGTTTCGCTTTTCGTCGATTTCCAACAAAGCTTCCTTTTCCCCAAAAAACACAGCTGTAACATTTTGATTAAAGTCAGCAAAGAATTTCAAATCTACACGCACGATTCCATTGTTTACTAAAGAGCCATGCGTAGGATCGTTTAAATTTAAATCAGCGGTGAGATCAAAACAAAATAAAGTCTTCCCATTTGATTTGAAATATTCGTAAGAAATAGCAATGCCCATATTGTGGTATTGTATTCCTAGACCATCGTACAGTGATATGTAAGCATGTACAGTATTGGACAATTAAATTTAGACAGTAAAATGTTGGCTTCTCTGCTACGCTCCTTTACTTCCTTCAGGGCGTGAATGGCTGCAAAAGTTCGATTGTTTTAAGATACTGCTTTCAGAAAAGACGAATATGCATATTTCTTGTCGCAGGTTGGGTGAATGATACACTGTTACTACGAATAATTACTACATTAAGTCCGTTTTAGCTGTTAGACACTCTTGGAAAACGAGTCCATTTCTCATACGCGAGTAAAGATGGTTTAAGGAAGCGACGATTTCCAGACTGAGCTTTAATGATTTAGACTGGATAAGGCAAGACTTGGTGCAGTTTAAACATTGCCGTAATGAACTTTAGTCCTTCGTGGGTGTGAGAAAATAAGTGATGGTTTTCGCTTTAATGACGTTACTTCGGTAACTAGTATTCACCAACAAAATGCAAGCTGCAAATAAAAATTCTGGACACGTTGGGATTAGTTTTCCTTTTACCTTTAACTATTCCCAGTGGCAGAATCACCGAAGGGGGGGGGGGGTGGAGAAGGCTTGGGCAATCCTTGCCCCAAACCAACCAAATACATATACATATATAAAAGGGGGTAGGGGCTGTTGGTATCAAATTCGCTTTACGCAAGGCAAAGAAGTTAATATTGGAAGCTACAGAAGAAAAAGGCCGTCTAAAAAAAAGTCAAAGGATGAAAAAAGTCCATGGAAAAACCGATGGAAACTTAAACTGTTTACTGTTTTCTTCAGTGTTTCGTTTTCATAGGTTGGGTTGGGGGGGGGGGAATTGAGGCTTAACGACGCTTTGACAACAAGGCTATTAGCGCCAACCTCAACCACAGTGCAGTAGTCCGGGTTGCCTTCGCACCACGCATTACAAAGATGTTAAACAAACCTAGTAAAAAATTCCACTATGATACGGTTTTTCTTCTGCTTTTTCTTTCTTCAGTTTTTTTCCCTCGGATTGTTTTACTTCGGCTATTTTCCTACGGTTATCTCCAGCGTCTTTTTTTTCACAGATTTTTTTCCTTCGGCTGTTTGTCCATTCCTTTTTCCCTGGGCTTTTCTTCAGCTGCAACCTTTCTCTTTAATTTTTTTCCCCCGTTGGCTGTTTTTTCCAGGTTTTTCCCCCTAAGTTTGTCTTTCCATGGCTTTTTATTCCTAAATTCAACGTTTTGAATGCATTTCTTTAAAGCAAAACCACAAAATCGACTTTAAAAACAAAATCAATTAAATAACTATTGGTCTATTTATATTTGTAACTATATGGGGAATACGTTTAAAGTTAATATAAGACTTTAAAAATAGGTTTTGTCACGCATAACAATACTTTTTATCTGAGACTGTGAACAAACCACCACATTTTTTAGGCCTATCCATATTCCATAAATAGAGATTTGCAGTTTATGTCATTGACTGACTTCATTCTCTGTTCAACAAATTTTATTTTTTTCATTGCAATAGGAGATATAGTATTGCATTTATTTTGTGGTTATTATTATTCGTTTATTAAGTTTTATAACTTCGTAATATTTAAGCTTTTCTCATAACCAGGCATGATTAATCGATGTAGACTTGTAGCTACCCTTTCTGAACTGTCTAAATGTCATTGTCCAATACTGTACACATTTATTATTGGTGAAATCACAAGTCAATGGCTTAGAATTATGAGTTACTCCATCGACTGACAACACCATGGCAGTGAGGTTAAAGCAAAATGTTTGAAGAAACATGAATAGTTAGCATAAACCCCATTAAACGCTCCGCTTTTAACTAATCCTGCAGTTACTCGACTCGGAAGATCACCGTTGAAAATATTGTCGATCGTTACGTTGCAACAAAGTATGACTTTTAAAATCAGTTTTTTATAACGATACTTTGCCGACGAAACTGCACTTTGTGTCCTGGCGTGGGCGACTAGGATAGAGGGGGAGGAGGTAACCTTCCGAATGTAGAGTTCAGCATCAAACGGAATGATGGTCGGTGTGTGGATGGCTGCCACTTCATCAGCGTTTAAATACATGCAGAATTCCGCATGTTGAGGCACAAACCAAAATTTCAGTTTTGTATTATTTAATAGACAATGTGAGTGGTTTACCAAATCGTGGCTGCCTTGTCCTTTGAGATCAATTTCGGCCCCTCGTGCCGTCCTATTCTGACGCGTGGTATAAGATGCAAATAGCAAAAATTCCAACTGAGTATTTTTTGCTTCACCACCATAACTTAAAACAGTCTTCATAAATACCTTGTACCCGTAATGGCCGTTGGTACCAGTGGCCAGTTTACCGTTTAAGCAGATATCAACTTGGGAAAAAGGGTGTGTAACAACAAATCAACGGGTCCCATTTGTTGACTTTCAGCCACTGTATAAACAGAACCATCGCTCAACTTCACAACTTTTACTCTCATGTAGAGTAATGTTTGAAACAAATCGATGCGGTCTTCGGAACCGGGAACGTAAAAATCTATGACTTCATTAGCTCCTATCTTAGCAAGCGGTTGGTACTCAACTTTAATTTAGTTTTCTGCACTGACAATTGAACGGGGCTGACGCTGAACAATTTGGATGAAGGCAAGCCATACTGACCCAACTAACCTAAAATGACGTAGATGGGAGACTGATAGGCAGTTACATAGTCACTTATCTGACAGTTTTAGAGTTGACGATTTCTTTCTTCGTTTTTTGCAACATTTAGTTTTAGTGGTTTTTCTTTTCCGTTTCCGTCCACTCCCTCATTATCGCAGTCTCCTTCCGACTTCATTCATGACGTCACGTCCAGCTTCAGCAAATCTGTCACATGAAGAATCTTTCCACAACTTTCTACCCAGCACATCGTAGCCAATACCAACACCTGTTGAAAGAGCCATCCATCCTAGGAAACTGGCTATCCCCTTTAAAAATGATGTACCCATTCATCCCAAGCTACTCAGGATACTCCCGAGGCCATTGCCGGACTGTGTGCCGAGTTGGCCGTATTACACGGGTAATACTTGGCCTGCTTGTTCTTGATTGTACTGCGTGTAAGGACACGTTCTGCTCATGATGTAAAATTGACGTGTGTGGGGGAGGGGTAACGCCAGTCTACTCATAGTCCACATAAGGTCGTTTTCTACGGAGGTGCCACACGAAAACAGTCTTCCCACAATCCCCAAATTCTATGGGTCTTCCTGAATCATCGGCCAATAATATATCAATAAATTGAAAAGATTCTTTTTGAATCGGAAAATATTAAAATCTATTAAATTTCCAAACTACAAATTTCGCCGGGTTGTGCACGGACCGGTACGATCCACAATAACGGAACTTTGTAGTTACCCACATGATTAGCTTGCATGAGATCAGTGTAGACGTAGATGCTATCTACCGGTGTATTAGACGTTTCAAGTACCGGTGCTAAAGTTTCTATAGAGTGTTCTACAGTGTCCGGGACGCCCGTATCGAATCTTGGAAAGCCAAAACGAGAAGCCAATTCAGTGCCGAAATAAAGCCTGATGTACGACTCTTCGCCAACGTACTTACATATATTAAACGTGTGGGCATCATCGTCGTACAAGATGCGTGGCTCTTCGTAATTCTTCCAATGATTGCCATCTGGCAACTGCTTCTTAAGGTCTTGAATGTCTTGATTGATACGATTCATCAATTCTTTGCAGCAAGAGTACCGTTTAGTACCTTTAGTAATTGGTGAAATTGCGGTACTCTCAACTGGACTCAAGTGCCCATCCTCGAGCATTCTTTCTTTCCTTTCGGTATAGCCACACTCCAAGAGCCTGGCTTCTCATCTGCACTTTTAAAATAATTGCAGAATCTTGATTTATATTATTTGGAAACGAAATTTCGCACAAATCTACCTCGTAGTCGCGAGGCAGATTTAAAGGTGTAGACAACCGAGTTGTGTATTTTTGAAGCTTATTTTTTGGAAATATACTCATGAAAGAATTACTGGGGAGTGTCAAAAAAATTCCGTCACTCATTGTAACTGCACGAGGTTCGAAACCCAACTGTTGATGGAAGCGGGATAACCGAACCATTTAACATAATATTCCATGCCACCTCCTTTCTTCTTCTTATGCACGGTTTATGCATTGTTTCAATTTTGTATATTGTAGGTTCTGCAACTTTTTGTAATTCTTGTTTATAAAAAGTACCAATAATCGGTTCACTGAGCCTGTCTTTAACTGTATAGGTTTTAATGGGATGTTTGTCGTTTCTTCTGCTCTCGTAGGCCCCCTCTCGTGTCCATTTTGGATGGTATCCACGAGTGATAATGTGCGTTTTAAAGCCAGTCTCACAGGATCGCCAGTTTGAAATCCACCTCCATAAAGATTAACGTAAACTTGTCCGGTATTAGCCTGTTAGCCTGAGTAGGTTTCATTTTAATGCTCCTGTGATAGCTATTGTTGTACGCAGTAACAATGGCTAGAAGCACGTCGATAAATCTCATGGTATTGTTTTCATGTAAACGATGGGAAATTCTGTCGAGCAGTGTGCATATTACTCGTTCGCTAATGCTCGATTTAATGTGTTCGTTGCATGTGGTATACTGTTTTATGTCATGCCGTCGTAGCAGCTGGGCAACCATCCGGTTTTGGAACTTCCGTCCAGCACTTGTAAAAAATTCAACCCTCGCTGCACATCGATCAAGCAAGATGTCACGCAGTGGCGTCGAAACTGAAATGGCATCTTTATTTTATTGGTCTAACCCAAAGGAATTTAGAGAACGCATTTATCATGACAATAAAAAAAATTGTCATTAAAAGTGGCAAGATTCGACACGTCAGCCACGTCGGCAGACAAAGCCTCTCACCATGACTCTGTTACGCAGAAACGTCTGTGTTAATGGCTTGAATAACGTGTACGTTTCCTGCTCGGTCAACCATTTCTTCACATAAGCGAAAGTTATTTTCGAATCAACGACCTTGGCACGCTTATACAGTCTAGACTCGCCATCGAAACTTCCAGGATCTTCATGAGAATAATAAATATGGTTTAGTAGGTCATCAAAAATATTCGCTTGACCAGGATGACTGGCGTCACTGGTTAAAAAAAAAACTAAGTGTTTTTTTTTTAACCAGTGACCTGGAATAGAAAGTGGTTAATACAAAATGGTGCAAGTGTTAGAAAGAAACTGGACAAAATAAAATGGTGGTGTAGTTGGAGTGATAAAAATAAAATAATATATGCATCATTATTATTATTTTTATTTAAGCAGCTGTGTTATATTTCATCATTTTTAGGTGGTGAATAATGCGGTTCGATATTGCCTACACGAGGGGTGATGTAAGGAAAGTTTTCAGCATATTTTTGCAGAAAAGGGTCGGACAAATCTAGTTGTTTGTCTGAATGTTTCGCGATAAAGTTCGGGAGTAAGAGATCAAACGGCACTAAGGGTCTATCTGACCGATAATGTCTCCATCAGATGTTTGGTAATTTTGATAGATGTTCACTAAAGAGTTCTTTTGTTTAGTCTTGGTTGATAAAGGCACAATCTTGTGAGTCGGCTGTACCGATTCAGTAGCCATTAGTCCAAGCACCAAGTCGGAATTAACGGGTTTCGAAAATCATAAATAAACGTTTATAGTGTCAGTGGTTGATTGCACGTAATAGCCTACGATATCATATTCGTGTTGAAATATTGTTAAGCAGTCGTACATTAATCCCTTGTCCATTTGACAGTTACCACTCTACTTTACTGCTTTAAATAGGAGTGAAAATTTACAGATATAAATTTAAAATAAAATTTTGCCTTGAAAAAACTACAGGCTGAGGCCACGTGATGAGGACAAAAATGGTAGTTGTCCATGTTGCAATAAGACGGGGCTAATGGGATGTGAACAGGCAAGTCTTCACGCGTGACGTAGCATTTTTCCTACGTATCCGTTTAATTTCTTGTCACCTTTGACAAAAAATATAGTCCCAGTACTACAATCCCAGTATTACAGTTGCTTTATTTGTTGGTTACCACGTAAATTGGAGTGTCCAACGATCCGTCTTTGATTTCTTGTCTCAAAATATATTTTTCGCAGAAACTAGTGGTTTTTCGTTCTTTATGACTGATATTCGATTCTAAAACTGATTTGGGGATTTTCACTGTATACATATAGTGTTGTTTTTTATCAAGTCCTACGATCGAAATTTCTTTACTATTCACCACCCGATTTCTTCCAAATGTATCCAAAAGAAGTTCTGATGGTGAATGGCACTGAATAGGTGTGACGTCATTTCAAGTCAAGTACGAGTTTTAGTCAGCGTTCAGAATACGGGCCTTAATCTCTTCAAGTATCGTCCAGGACTGTAAGACTTTACCTTAGGAAAGCATAACTAAGGGAAAAGCCTAGGATGGAAAGATTTTTCGTAATAGTGTGACAAGGTCGGGCACACCAATCGTGTACTTTTTTGTTGTAACAAAAAGTCTAGCCCCAATTTGTTTCAAATCTGAATACTCAATCAGTTTCAGTGGGGTACTTGACTTAAAATCGATTCAGAAAAAGTCGTATCGTTAGTGTTTTTGGGCTAGGAAAAGAATTGATGTTACGACTTTCTTATCTTCGAAAATCAGTCGGTAATGGAGAGTAAAACAATTCACAACATGGCTCAATCAAATTCATGTCGCATTTTTTTCCAGTTTTTATCCTGAAAAAAATGTAGGAAGGTTTCTCACTGTTTAATTGAAAATTTGATGTGACAACTTTCACTAGATCTGCGGCCTTTTTATACTGCTCGAATTGTGTTGAAATTTCTAGGCCGTCCTTCTTAGAGGTGTGCTTTGCGTGACGTAGTAGACGGGTTTGACCTCACCCAAACCTGAAAATGACAGTCTTGAAGAGTATTAGCATGGGAAAATCCGTATGTCTATTGCACCTAAGGGTTCACGTATAAAAGTGAAGGGCGTAACTGGTCATCTTCCATTTTTCATGTTTTCATCTCACAGACAACATGGTTCCACAACATCACCCGATACTGCGTAGACTCCCGTTTGCAGAATTTGTTTTGCTTGGTAAATGTCTTTAAAACGAATTGTTCCCTTGAAATTTACTATTTTATATTGTGTTTGATTTTATTTTGAATTTTTTTTTGTATTTAGCAGGGTGAAACGTGTTTTGTGAGGGAAGAAGGCGTGGTGCTGTCCGTAAATCTTTGGGATATCATAAAGGTGATTTTCAGACCTTTCAACTTTTTTTAAATTTTATGTTGATTTTGTTTTTTGTTTCGTTAATTTTATTTTTTAGTTTTTTTTTTTGGTAGGGCAAACAGGTTTCGCCATACTTTATGTTTTGTTCGTGTTATTTGCCCTTTTAATTTTTGTTTTAAAGTTTATCGCATTGTTTTTTTCTTGTTGTTGTCAATATGTCTGTTTTATTGTATGGCTTCCTTGTCAATGAGTTGTCACCAGCATGTGTGATGTATGACGATATGTGATGTGTTGACAAGGATGAAAAAAGGGAGGTTGCTTTTTATTTTGTCTAGGTCTTGGTTTGCATTTCTTTAATTTTATTTTTACAGCAGCCTGTGGGACAGCAAACAGTGCCGTGGGTATGTTAGTTCATGATTTACTTGTCTATTTACATTTCTTTTAGTTTGTAACGTTTATTTTTGAAACGTGTTTTGTGAGGGAAGACGGTGTGGTGCTGCCCATATATCTTTGGACGTCGTAGAGGTAAGTTTTAGACCTTTAAGCCTTTTTTTAATTGTATGTTGATTTTGGTTTGCGTTTCTTTAATTTTATTTTTTACTGTTGTTTTGGTAGAGAAAACAGTTTTTGCCATACTTTATGTTTTGTTTTTGTTATTTGTCTTTTTAATTTTCGTTTTAATGTTGTAAGTAGCAACGTTATTGGTTTGACGTTGTGAGATGATTTTGTCTATTTCATGTTAATTTTGGTACTGTTTATAATTTAGAAATATGCTCTGAAGGACTTATTTCACATTTTGATAGATTGCTATGTTAATGCATGTCAATTTGTTTATTTTATTTGTTATTGAATGTAACGTATTTACTTGTCTTTTGTACTATTTTAACTATTATTAATTCACTTGTTTCTTTTTTTGTATTTTTGTTTCTTAGGCTGAAGCACAATAATTGAAGAAGTCTATGAAAATTTAAAAAAAATTTTAAATGTTTGAACAATTTTTGAAATTAAAGTAAAAGTGAAATTCGTATGAACTGTACTACGGACAAAGAATATATCTAATATACCTTATCGTGTTACTTGTTTGATAATTCTTATTTAAGCATCGATGGAGCAACTTATGGATACTTTTATGTACGATTTTGTTTTTTCTTCGTCCTTTGAGACGACAAACATGTAACATGTGAGGTATAAAGAGATATATTTTTGGTCCTAGTGCAGACAGAATCAAGGCGCAACACGTTTGTCCCGCAATTCCCCACACTTCCCCCTAATTCACACATGTAATATTTTTGAAACATTTAAAACATGAGCAGTAAATTTAACTTTAAAAAATTTATATGTTTTTCAAAATTTGCAAAAATGCTTTATCTTTCAAAATTTTAATGAAATCCTTTCTTAATTGCGTGCCTGGACACTTTAGTTTTTATTAAATCTTTTCAAACATTATAAAAATGGTCCAGCAGGGTTACCAGTAACTTTTCTTTGTTACTGGGTTCACTCCCTGATTTCACATAACAGACATTGCACATGTGAAAACAAAACTTTGTTTAGCTTTCCAATAATTTTATTGGCTGGGTCTACAGACCACATCGTAATGATTAGAAGTGCCTACCTGGAATCACTACCCAGTGAAACAATGTGGCTCTTAAGAAGAATTGTAGACTCATCCTTGCTGGTGACTAATCTTCCAGATCTGAAGTGGCATGAAGACGAAACATGGACCGAGCCTGATACAAACAAAAATCACGATATCTTGTTTGACATTATGCTTGAACACGGTCTGCATCAAAATATTCACCAAATTACCCGTCTTTCAACTAGCCCATCAACACTTGACTTAGTTTTCACTAATTCAAATGTTGTCCTTACCAATGTTTACACTTTTGAAGGGATTAGTGACCATAAGATTGTTGGTGTTGTTCGGCCAGGGTCAACAAATAGCTTCACACCAAAAAGAAAGAGTTCTGATATATAGTAAAGCAAACTAGGATGCAATACAGGAAGAACTAAGTTCAATTTACGTTTTGTTTGCTAATGATTTTACGAGTGATGTAGACACTAATTGGGAGAACTTTTTTGGGAATTGTGTCTAACCTGGCAGACTAGCACGTCCCGACCAAGCTAGTCAACAATGCCGACAAGCTGTGGATTACCCCTAAGCTGAAAAACAGAATGAGGAAACAACGAAAATTAGCGAAAGATGCAAAGGCAGGTATTGGGTTGGCAAAGTACCAAAACTTCAAGAAGGAAACAGTCACCACCTTAATGAATGCCAAAGAAGATTTTTTGAGTATGTTGGCCACTCAAGGGAGAACTGACACTAAGTTCTTCTGGAAATACATGAACAGCGGAAGAAAGAAGGAAGTTTCAATTCATTCCTTGAAGATCGAGGGAAATACAAATACCTCTGATGCCAAAGAAATAGCCAACGTTCACAATCAAAAATTGTTCTCCGTTTTCAATGCCCCTGTGACCAATGGTCTACCAAACTTCCCTGCTAGAACTGAAACGACCATGGATGACATTGACGTCACAAATGAATATGTTGCATAGCTCATTGACAAACTGAGCAGTAATAAAGCCTGTGGCCCTGACAAAATCCCTGCTAGAGTGCTGAAAGTAACCAGGGCAATAATCTCACCTTACCGGACAAAGCTCTTTAATCAGTTTAATAAATATGGATGCAAACCTATTTACGTTGCCTATTGGACTTATTCCTCCTGGTTTAGTGGCAAAGGCTCTGCTCATCCATCCAGAGGTCCTGGGTTCGATCCCAAGAGCTGCTATATTTGCAAAAGGCAACGCAAATAGGTTTGCGTTTGTATTTATTAAACCAATCTCGAGCCCATTCTGTTTGTGTTCTGTCCCATTTAAATCTTTAATCAGTCCCTTGCTAATAGCCAACTTCAAGCTGACTGGAAACACACCAATGTCATCCCACTTTACAAAAAAGGTTGTAAGTCTAAAGCAGACAATTACAGAACAATCTCTTTAACTAGTATTATCTGCAAACGTTTAGAACATATAATTATCAGCAATGTTTACAAGCATCTTGAGATGAACCACTTGATCTGCAATAAACAATTTGTTTTAAGTGCTGGTTCTTCATGTGAGATCATGCTGGTGGAGATGGTACACAATGTGCTGTTTACTGGTGCCAACTGGACCTCGAAAAGGCATTTGACAATGTACCACACAAATTTCTGCTCCAGAAAATGAAAGCTTACGGTTTATACAGACAAGTCTTAAAGTGGTATGAACAATTTTGGGTTGGACGAACACAGTGCATTGTTCTTGGTGGTCAGGAGTCTGAATTTGTTGACGTTGTGTCAGGTGTACCCCAGGGAACTGTTAGTGCTCCTTTTCGATTTTTTATATATGTTAACAACCTCGTGCACAAAATTAACTCGACACCATATCTTCTGGCTGATGACTGCAATGTTCTACGTGAAATTAATACTATGGAAAACCATACAATACTGCAACACGATCTAGATGAAGATACTCAGTGGTGTGACACCTGGGAAATAAACGTCCAACCTAAGAAATCGGCTGTTATCTCTTTCACAAGGAAAACTGCTGACAATTAGTCGTTACGATTATGCGATGTCAGACACAACCATCAATCGTATTAGCTCTTCAAAATGTTTAGGTGTTTTATCTTGATTCAAATCTTAACTGGGGTGAGCATATCTCTTATGTTGTAAACAAAAGCACAGCAAACAGGCTACATAGGAAACTACGTCACTCTTCCAGTGTGCTGAGCGATCTTGCGCACAAAACTTTGGTGCGACCTGTGTTAGATTATGCTAGCTGTGCATGGGACAATGACAGCGAGTGCAACATACCAAAAATTGAAAGAGTGCAGCGATGAAGTGTAAGGGTTGTGACTGGAGAATTCAAAAGTGACTCTTGTGTCACTCGCATGATTAACAGACTTGGATGGTCTACCCATCAAACCAGAAGACGTGAACATCATCTGGAACTGTTGTACAAGATCTATAATGATGCAACTGTTGTGGATAAGTCTATTTATTTAAAACGGCTGTGTTATTATGGAAAGAATGATTATATTCACAAGATTCGACGATTTGACTGTACCAGGGATTATTTTGGTGATTCTTTTTTTCCCCGTACGGTGAGAGAGTGGAATCTTTTGGACCAATCTGTTGTCACTGCCTCCAGTTTAGCTGGCTTCAGAGGAAGTTGTAAGAAGGTCAGAAGTGATGCACTTTGCTGTCACTATGGCTAATGTGTTGCTATACTGTTTTACCTTTTCTCTATTGTTTTTTATTTTTCCCTTTAATATGTATCCATATGGTTTGTCCTTTTTTTTTTTTATTTCGAATGGCCCTCTCAATGTTTTTCTTGCATTGGGCCAAATGGTAAATAAATAAATAAATAAGAATTAAATCACTAATTCCTATCGGGGGAAAATCAGTTGGACTTCACTATTAGCTTTTTTGACAAAATACTCCAGGGTCATGCCAACATTCCTTTTAAGACTGGACTTAGAAAATTTCCGTCAGCTTTTGATTTGGAATATTTCCGTCAGCTTCTGGTTTACGTGGTTTATCTGTGACACATTAGACAATATTACCAGCACTCAAAGTTAATTACGAGAACAGGAATGGGCTTTTTTTAGGTGGTAACAGTTTGATTTGTCTTGAATGGTGTCTGTGTTTATTTCTTTTCTGATGAAGTGAATACCTACTAGGGTCTAAGACAGTTTCAGTACTTTTGTAGTGTCTTTGATATGAGGAGGGGATAAGTAGGGGTAAATGTGGGTAAATGGGGGTATTGGGGCAAATAGGGCTAAAACTTCACTTCCGGTGTGTTCTGACGTCATTTCCGGTTTTTGAGTTCTGACGTAATTTCTGGTTTGTGATGTCATACAATTTCAATAAGTCAAATCGAAGATGGTGGACCAGAAGTGACGTAATCCATGGTCATGTGATGTGCCAGAAAGTACGTATTCCTTACTACTGGTGGTGTGGGACCTTGCTTAAGTTAGAACCCACACATATGGTAAGGTAACACATATGTTACATAGAGCATTGCTACTCGCTTTTCAATGAACACAGATGAAACTTGTTTACGTTGCATTTTCGACTGAAATGTCAGACTGCCTATGTATGGAATTAAAACCCACGTCCTTTGAAACCAAAGGCATAAGTCCTACCGCTGAGCCATACTGACACAGCCAAAAGGAAACGTCCATAGGAAACATTAAACATGCACACACACACACACACTTACACGCACACACACATATATGTATATAAACACACACTTTTTTTTAGTTTTCATTTAGTGGTGCATAAAGTAAGGTAAAAGGTTGCTTAACCCTTTAACAACCACACTGACTTGCTATGATTTTCGGCATTCACTTCGTTTGGACACGATGACACTAAATCACTGGGCTGTTCTTGCCCGCCTTGCTCGGGGTCCACGGGGGCCCCTCACATAGCTCGAGCGCACGTTTGGACTCTGTTCTTTCGATTGTTGAGTGAGCTGTGGCCATACCGCAACATGGGGGAGAGGGGGGGGGGGGGGGTAAAGAGTTAGTGATGCGTAAAGGAAAGAGTTGCTTAACCCTTTATACTGGGCAAGCACAGCACGCACAGGAAGTCATTGTGGTTGTTAAAGGTTTAACGTCCAAAGTATTACTCGGTGCAATTAAGTTGGCTAATAGAATTAACCTTGGCTGCCTTTTCCTGGTTGAATGATGTCACTACCTTCAAAGGCCGACCCTTTTTGGACGGGCGGGTCCGCTATACTAGTTTTAGTTTTGGGTGGATAACTCAGTTTCAGAAGAGTGAACATAAAAAAGGTAAGACTGTCTTATATTTAATTCGACCTTTTTATCTGGAGGAGTTTTGTGTTTATAAATTTTCAACCAAATTGACTCCGTTTGGTTTGTCTGTCCATGCTTCACATAGTTGAGTTTCTTGAGTTCTATTTTTGCACACACTAACTAACTAACCAGCTAGTCACTTCTTTTCTAGACACTATCATAAAAACAACGTTATTGATGCATCTTTCTCTCTATGAATGGTGGACACTCGTACTTTTATCGTAGCATTACGAGTGTTACGGAAAATCGATAAAAAGGTCTGGGCTCGACAACTTAGTTTTTCTGTATCCCTTACATTTTTTACAATAAAAATGCTTTTGACCGCATTGGGATTTATCCTCAACATATGGTAAAATGTGTTTTTAGTTGCTTACAGTTGTCTGCTATTGAGGCTGGTTTTTTTTTTATTTATTTATATTTTATCAACAATCGGATGATTTACTGTTACTACTTGGTGACGACAGACTGTCAAAATATTTATGATTTGGTGGTAGAAATATACGCGCTGTCGTCTAAAACGTGCTGAGAGATCTAGCATACAAAACCTTGGTGCAACAGTCGCACCAAGGTTTTGTATGCTAGATCTCTCAGCACACCGGAAGAGTGATGCAATTTCGTATGTATAAAGTTTGTAGTTGCTGAGCTTTTGTTCACAATATAAGAAATATGCATACGCCAGTTTAGGTTTGAATCAAGATAAACACGTAAACATTTTGAGGAGCTAACACGATTGATGGTTGTGTCGGACATCGCATAATTGTAACTAATATTGTCTGCAGTCTTCCTCTTGAAAGAGATAACTGCTGATTTCTTAGGTTGGATGTTCATTTCCCATGTTTCACACCACTGAGCAAATTCATCCAGATCATGCTGCAGTGTTCTATGATCTTCCATAGTATTAATTTCACAAAGAATATTGCCAGTAGATATGGTGTCGACTTAACTATGTCCACGATGTCATTAACAGATATTAAAAATAGGCATGGAGCACTTACAGTACCCTGGGGTACACCTGACACAACGTCAACAGCTTCTGACTTCTCATCACCAAGAACAACACACTCTGTTCTTCCAACCGAAAATTGTTCATACCAGTTTAAAACTTGTCTGTATAAACCGTACACTTTCAATTTGTGGAGCAGAAATCCGTGTGACACTTTGTCAAATGCCTTCTCGAGGTCCAGTTGACACCAGTCCACCTGTTAGGTTTTCTCCATGCCCGCCAACACACTGTGTACCATCTCCACCAACATCCTCCATCCACCATTCACCATCTCCTCTCCACCAGCCTTAAAACCAAACTGCTTATTGCAGATCAAGTGGTTCATCTCGAGATGCTTGTAAACATTGCTGATAATTATGTGTTCTAAATGTTTGCTGATAATACTCGTTAACGAGATTGGTCTGTAATTTTCTGCTTTAGACTTACAACTTTTTTTGTAAAGTGAAAAGATATTAGCGCGTTTCCAGTCAGCTGGAAGTTGACCAGTAGCGAGGGAATGATTAAAAAGCTTCGTCAGGTAAGGTGAGATTACTACCCTCGTTTCTTACAGCACTTTAGCTGAGATTTTGTCAGGGCTACAGGCTTTATTACTGCTCACTTTGTCAATGAGCTTTGCAACACCCTCAATTGTTACCACTATGTCATCCATCACCATTTCAGTTCTAGCAAGAAAGTCTGGTAAAACAGTAGTCACAGAGGTATTGAAAACAGAGAAAAGTTGACAATTAAGGATGTTGGCCATTTCATTGGTATCGGAGGTATTTGAATTTTCCTTGATCTTTATTGATTGAATTGAAACTTCCTTCTTTTTCCCGCAGTTCATATATTTCCAGAAGAACTTAGTGAATGTCCATTTTCCCTCGAGTGGCCAACATACACAAAAAGTTACCTTTGGCATTCTTCAAGGCGGTGATTGTTTTCTTCTTGTAGTTTTGGTACTTCGCCACTTCAATACTTTCCTTTTCATCTTTTGCTAATTTTAGATGTTTCCTCAATCTGTTTTTCAACTTAGGGGTAATCCAGAGCTTGTCGGTATTATTGACTAGTTTGGTTGGGATATGATTGTCGGTCAGGTTGGACATAATTCCCACAGATTTCTCCCATTTAGTGTTAATATCACTCGTAAAGTCATTTGCAAATGAAACGTATGCTGAACTTAGTTCTTCCCGTATTCCATCCCAATTTGCTTTATTGTATATTGGAACTCTTATTTTTGGTGTGAAGCTATTTGTAGACCCTGGCCAAACAACACCAACAATCTTATGGTCACTAACCCCTTCAAAAGTGTAAACATTGGTAAGGACAACATTTGAATTAGTGAAAACTAAGTCAAGTGTTGATGGGCTAGTTGAAAGACGGGTAATTTAGTGAACATTTTGATGCAGGCCGTGTTCAAGCATAATGTCAAACAAGATGTGATTTTTGTTCGTATCAGTCTCGGTCCATGTTTCGTCTTCACGCCACTTCAGATCTGGAAGATTAAAGTCTCCAGTAAAGATGAGTTTACAATTCCTCTTAAGAGCCAGATTATTTAACTGGGTAGTGACTCCAGGTAGGCACTTCTCATCATTACGATGAGGTCTGTAGACCCAGCCAATAACTTACTCGTTACCATTGATGTTCATACCACACCAGCAGGATTCAATTCCAGTGTCCAAAACATCAAGTTCATAGTGATTAATTGTATTTTTCACTGCTATAAGGACACCATCACCGCCGCTATCCCTGTGCTGGGCGTAGTAATTGTATTCTACAGGTAAAAACTCACCTGGGCAAATACTACTGTTGAGCCAAGTCTCCGTAATGTAAATAATGTGAGGATCAGCATCATTTATGACTTAAAGTAAGTCAACGTCCTTATTTTTAACACTTCTAGCATTACATAACCTCATCGTATATAGGTTTTTACCTCTACTTCAATTCCAATTCTATCCATTAATTTGTTAACAGCTTCAGCATCGTGCTGTGTTTTCTCAGATCCTTCCCCTTGACTGTCACATTCTGGAACGTTATAAACAATAGGGTTTCGTTTCCGACGCTCCCTATCCTCATTTCCTTGCTCACTACACTGGTACACATACTTGCAGTCATTAATTTGTGAGGGCGGTTAATGTGTGAATGCCTGCACTGGCGTACGACTGACTAGTAGCAGAAGCGGTATCAGTTAAATTTTGGTCCGAGTTTGGAAAGAGTAGAGTATCGTCAGGAAGGAGAGATGTAACAAATTCACGTAATGAGTCCTCCTTATTATTGCTTTCCATAACCTGTACCTCCAAATTTGCAATTATTGCAGACATGGTGTTGTCGCACGATGTGTCCTTAGCTTCACTATTACAGGTTTTACGTTTCATTTCAAGAGTTGAGAGTTTATCCTTCACAACGTTCAACTTGGTTATCACACAAGATTTCTTCAAGACGGGATTTATCACTGACAAGTTTACACTACCTTGACACTACCTTATACTATGTTTACAGTAAAGTCAAGTTTAGCGGAGCATGAGCGTGTACATAGTGGCGACAAACCTTTTGAATGTAGTCGTTGTAGCAAAGCCTTTGCTCGGATATCGAAATTAGCAAAACATGAACGTGTACATAAGGGAGCCAAACCTTATAAATGTGAAGATTGTGGCAGAGCCTTTCAGCTGAAATCAAATTTAATAAAGCATGACATAGTGGAGAGAAACCTTTTGAATGTGACCATGAGTCTATGAAAAGTTCCGTAGGAACGATGCGTAACACACTTCTATTAGGGTGGTGTCCTAGCGTTTGACCGATGACAGAGACTCGCCTCGACCACCCTTGGAACTAAACACCGAAAACTTACTATTTCGAAAACTAGATGGCGCCAGTAATTTGTGCTTTTTAAAACTTCAGTATCATTTACAGCTTGTTTGTGGGCTCTCAATGTTATTCATAAATTCTTATTTAAAGTATCCTTTGGAATTCTCAGACTAATAAAATTTATTACGCTATATTCTCAACTCTTTTCGATATTATTTTTAACCAATCACGAAGCAGTTTGGTTACGAAGAACGCCATGATGTGTGTTATGTAATGTGCCACTCGTGCTTCAACTAAAAAAGTGAAATCTTCCAAGTCAACTGCCAGAAAGGGACTGATGAGGAAATTCAACTTTATAAACAACAAGAAAATAGTTTGATAATATGGCAAAAAATGTTTGCTCACTTAGTGCAATTATTTTGTTGGTGGTCCGTGTTCATACTGGAGATAATCCCCTAAACAGTAAAATGTGCGGTAAGGCATATGTACGATTATCTGTTGCACATTTTAAGTCGAAAGACAGGAAGTTGATTATATCTAAAGTGTGACACATCTTATTATGATTTGTGAGATTTTGTGCTGCATTTTCTACATTCTACGACAAAACAGTGAGAAACTGTTTAAATGTGGAAACCGTAGTAAAGCCTTTTAACTGAAGCTCATGTTTAGTTGCGTTTGGAGGCAAGAAGCGTCTTAATGTTTTTGTGACGAGAGGCCTATTAAAAACATAGTATGGGGTACTGCAATTTCTGGTGAATGAAGCTTGTTGCAACGTAAATGAATTTTTTCTACCGATCGTTCCTTAAATCAAGTTTGTAGTATGCAATTATCTTATTTGACGTGAATATCAGACGATGTATACTCGAATACAAAACGGTGTGAAAACCTGGAAATGCAACCGTAGTGGTGCCGCTTTTCATACATAATTAAAAGAAAGACAACTTTTAAATGCTAGATATTTTTATTAGTATTCCGTTTTTGAAGTAAGAAATATTACAATGCATAGTCAACGTTTTTTTAATGAGACACTTAAGTGAAAATTAAAAAAAGCTATAATTTCGTTGTAAAAGTGTGTAGCCATGTAGTCGAAAGGATAATGGTGTAAAACCCTTCAAGTGTGAATTGTGGGTGCTGCAGCATTTTTATTGAGAAGCCGTTTATTATCTACGGTAGAATTCTACTCTAGCTGATTTTGTAAGGTGTGTGCTACTTCAAATACTAAGCTTCAGCAGGTCCCCTTTTCGGCATAACAATGAATGACATTAAAGAAAAATTCGTATGATTTATAAAAAAAAATCCTGTAACTTTTCGTGTTTTTCCTTCTATTTATGCTATAGGTTAATTGCAAGAAAATTCTTATTCATCGCATTTACATGACACAGTGCAAGAGTGCATTATTTTGGGTACTTCTACTCCGAAGCGGGGGGGGAAGGCTCCAGCTTCAAAATCCTTTACACATTAACATATCTTTCAAATTTGGCGTCACTGGTTATTAGTGCTAAAAATTGTTTATAATATGAGTAATAGAAACCTTGCCAGTCTAAAAAGTGTTTGCTAATGACAAAGCGTCTCCGTTACTCTGCCCAGTAGCAAAGACAAGAAATATTGTGGAGGGGGACGAATAAATCCAGCTCAGGGTCTGGGGAAGAGCTTCCCTAGAGCATTCCGAGGAACTGAAGTATTTTATGGTACATCATTGCCGAATCCGGCTTCTTTAAAGTACTTATTCATATATTCTGGCAAAACTTCTGTAGCATTATGACTCAATGGCAGAAAAAGTATCGTTATGTCTTTGTTACACGAATCCTATTAAAAATATTTAGTGTGTGACACTGCACCTTCTTATAAATGACGCTTATTACAGTGTAAGATAGATTCGTGCTGGCAATCAATCCTTAGAATTAAAATTGTAGTACCAATTTCGTGTTTAACGAATGTGACACAATACGTATTCCAGTACACAATAGTGGGAAAACCTTAAAATGCAAATTTTCTGATGCCACATTCTAACATATTTCAAAGAAGTCTCTTTTAAACGTTTTTTTTTTTTTATAAACAACGAATTGTGAAACACATAATAATGATGTTGCATGGCATACGTTACTTTGATGAGACACTTAAGAGCTTAATAACAAAGCTACACTTTTGTTGAACTTTTTGAAGTATCGTAAATTGAATGCGTAATGGTGTGAAGCCCTGGAAGTGTTAATTTTGTGATGCTGCAATTTTATTTCTACAGTAACTAGTATCATTGGGTTATTTTGCCTGTCGAGCAATGATTTAATAACGAGGGGGGATGGACGCGGGCAGGTCAAGCGCCCCTCCCCCTCAAAAAAGAAGCCAAGGCGTAATTTTTTTTTTCGATATTGACCTTTAAACGTTTTATTTTGTTTAATAGCCATAATATACAGTATGCAAATGACGAAAATAGTCATTCAATAAAAATGAAGCAGTTTGCGTTTCCTAGCAAGGGAGCGTAAAGGGGCCGTTAAATTTGCTCCTCCACCCAGAAAAAAAAAATTATTTACGCCATTTCTGTCGAGGTCAGGTGCAGCAGGATATTGAGGGCCCTACTGTGTAGCCGACAGATATCAGGGAATTCGCCGAATGCGATACGAGGGTCTTTCCCCCTCCCCCTCCCCACCCCCCAAAAAAGAAAGTAAATTTATTTTGTCCAAAGTCTTGGACAAAAAAACTGTCCTGGGGATAACAAAACGGCCAAGGGGCAAAGTACAAAGCAACCACACCCCTCCCACATATTTTTTTTGTGTGGGGGGGGGGGGAAGGGAGTTGCTTCCTACTTTCGTACTTTGCCCCTAGGCCGTTTTACCCCCAGGAGGGCAGTTTTTTTGTACCTCCCCACTCTCTGGCTCCCCGATGGGGAAGCAAGGGCAGGAAACCAAGGTAATCTGGGGCCCTAGCCTCGACTTGATCGCTTTCGACACAAAAAAATAAGATACAACGTCGAATACTGTTTGAAAAGACCTCATAGTGTGAGTCCCGAACACCTTGCGAGGTTGCCCTGTCGCATCCGGCCAACTAAACGTAAGCGGCCATTTTTAAGAGCTTTGGGGATCGAGGTTACGGTACTTCCGGTACAACCTTAGGCTACAACACTTCGTTGCAAGTGAATACGGTACTGCTTGCCTCTACTTATAAAATTAAATAATTCTTTGATATGTATGTAACGCATGTAATGATAAACTATCAAATTATTACAGTTGTTCGCTGCATAAATAGATATCCACGACATCTATTTATGTAGAATTAATTGAGCTGCTATTCGCTTCCAATGGCATTCACGTCTATCTGTTGAATCCACTGCGATTAGTCATGCGCAGAGTCGTCAAGAGCTTCTGAGGGAGAGACGGGAATAATGAACAAAGGACCATTGGTATCATAAATCCCAGTTTTCAAAGGATCTTTTTTTCCGAAATTAATAGCTTCAATCAACGTTTTCTAACCATTAGATGATTAATTTTCCATAACCACGGTTCACCGACATAAATAACGATAATATAATAATAAATAAATACGGCGAAGTAATTAGGACGATCATTTTCATGCTATTTACATGAAAGTGCTGCCACTATGACATAATCACAGTAGATCTTGGTCTCCCTTCACCGCCGATCAAAATTGGCTTGTTTCAACTTTAAACTTTTAAAATTTCCTAAACGTAACATTTAATTTTAATAAATGGGAACGGTTTCAGGGTCCATGCCCTACCGTCTCCTCGCCGGACTCTTCATAATGGACTAAACCATATTATTATTATTATTAAATGTTATGAATTACTAGGTTATATTTAACCAGTGCATGCCGGGCCAGAGGAAAGCAGCGGGTACCCCGGGGGAGGGGGGGGGTGGCAGTGCCGTAATTAGGGGTGGTGCAAAGGGTGCAAGGCACCCAGGCTCAGGAAGCAGTGGGCCCAAAACTCACCAATTGAGGGCCCAAATAAGATAAAATTTACTACGTTTTGGTTGGGGTTGTTACTTTGCCCCTAAATTTGTTTACTTGTTGAGAAGGGGCCGTATATTTCGCCCTTGCACCTCTCCTTGGAAAAAGCTAGTTGCGGCATTGGGGGTGGCGAGCAGGAACGAGCTAGACTTTCAAAGATGTGGGGGAGGGGGGGGGGGTGGATTTGGAAAAAAAGAGAAATTGACCCAGTTTTTGAGGGACTTTTCTTTTTTGGTGTTCCTTGCTACCTACGCTCCTCCCAATTATAGGACCGTTTTGTTCCAATGAAAAGGCAAAAGGAGATTTAGGTTGAAAAGGACATTTTTTACTATCCTGTTGACCGTTTCGTTGGTTGGGCAGAAAAAAAAGGGCATCTAGGGATCAAAAAAGGGCATTATTCGGTCAAAGTGGGCCAGGTGCCCCTATGTAGCTACGCCGTTGCAGTGAAGGGGCAAAGGGGACCAATAAATGGGTCTCACCTGGTAGAGGGTTTCAGCTCGTTGAGGAGAAAAATTATTGCCAGCAAGCTTTAGGTTGTCGAATTTGAAAAGTGGCTATTGAGACTTATGGAATAGTAGCGAAATCTCATCTCTCAAAACATTAAAAAAATATGCATTAATAATAGCAATTCCAGCTACAGTGATAAAAAAATATCTTTCCCGGAAGCGAGGATGCGTTCAATTTATGCGAAGTAGCAGGACGGAGTGGGTTGGGGGCCGAGAATCCCCAACTCAGAATTTTTTTATGGAATGGGGGGGGGAGGGGGTAGG
>JAHWFP010041365.1:0-17923 GCA_023313725.1 Lithobius niger
TGAATAAGCCGTGTTTCTAGCGCAAAGGCAGAATAAGCCGTATTTCTAGCGCAAAGGCAGAATAAGCCGTGTTTCTAGCGCAAAGGCAGAATAAGCCGTGTTTCTAGTGCAAAGGCAGAATAAGCCGTGTTTCTAGCGCACAGGCAGAATAAGCCGTGTTTCTAGTGCAAAAGCAGAATAAGCCGTGTTTCTAGCGCACAGGCAGAATAAGCCCCCATACCCGGAGTTTCACAATTGCTTGCGTCATACGCTTCAGGTTTACAGAAATCTCGATGTATATAGTAGCACACCCCCTCAGCTGACGTTTCATACTTTTCTGCTTAGGGTAAATAAAAAAGTATATTGTTTAACTGGTTATTAGCAATGTTTTATTTTTCACTGCGTATTAAAAATAAACTTCGCAAATTAAAATACAAACTTTGTACTCCAAAAGTTAATTATCATGTGTTAACTTTTGGAGTACTTTCGGAGTATAGGTGTTCTTTATACATTCGTGAACGTAATTCTACAGTGAAAATAACGAACAGGTTTCAGCTGATTATTAACGGGACTTAACAATGACGGACACGAAGTATATACAAAGACTTCACGAAGTGGATAAAAACGACGTCACTCGGTGGAGTTTTGACATGCAGGCGATCCTATGCACTCGATGCAAGGTTCATCATGGTTGTGTGTGCTCGAACATGCGAAATTTGCTTGTGCGCTAGTAACACGTGCGCTCGTACCACGGAATCCTTGAGCCAGGTAGTGGATTTAAAGCAGCAAACAGTTGCATAAGAAAAATAGATAAATTACTACTCCGAGTAACTTTCCTTTATGATCAAGCATAGAAACAACATTGTTCAGCTCATGAAAGCTGTGTTAAACCCAAAATTAACCTGACGTACAGTAATAAGGACGCAATTACGACCAAGAACGTTAACAATAATATATACTTACATAAAATTAATGACACTTAGAACTGCCTAGTACATTCAGTTTACAAAGTATGGCACCAGTAGAATGTTGAATACAAAAATTCCTAAAAGGTGCAATATGACAAACACTAATATGGCAACACTCTGGGCAAAAATAAACGAAGAATTGTAAGCAGCATTGTATTTTTAAATTGTAAGAAGCAAGTCATTTTTAACAATAAAGGCAATTTTGAAGAACACGTCAAATGGAGGCGTCAAAATTCAAGCCTACAGAGGAAGTGAAGTAATCTGGCGTAACATATAATTCGGGACACTGTATATGGATGCCTTCTTCTCCCCTTCCTGTTGCCTGACACCTTGATCTCAGGTAGGACATGGTAAGGCATGGCAGGACATGGTAGGGCATGGCTTGGCAGGTATATGCATACCAACCTTAATGCGTGCCACACCACACTGGTGGAAATACCAACAATGCTTTCTCGTCATTTGAAATTCCACGACCAGTTTTCCGACACAAACAAACGGGATAGACTGAGACTACTTCAGAATGTAAACTGCAGAAATCAAATCGTGCTGGCTCTTTAGAAATGGTTAAAAGGGACCAGCGATCGTACGAGAACGTTTTGATTTCTGCAGTTTAAATTTTGAAGTAGTCGTAGTCAGTCCCGTTTGTATGTGTCGGAACTGGTAGTGGACTTTCGAATTACGAGAAAACATTGTTGGCCTTTCCACCAGCATGTTGTGGCACGCATTGGGGTTGGCATGCATACCGCCTGCCAAGCCATGCCCTACCTTGCTGGCAACTTGTTAAGTGGTCAGGCAGGCTTGCTATTTTGCACGGCAACGTACAGAACAGCATGTACATGTTATTCTGTGTGAAATACATGGGCAAGGATGGCATGACGTGATAATGTTACGGCGTATGATACTGCTATGAGCGTGTTCGTTCAGGACAAGATGGATCAGTTGCTCATACTTTGCGAATTTGTGAATGTTTCAACAGAATAATTTTAGGGCTAACTTTATTCTCAAATTCCAGCCAATTGAATATCAAACTTGTAGATATGTGAAACAAATATGAAAAACACGCTTATAAACAATTCAGCAAATGGATAAAAGTAAACTGGTCTATATGGTCGAATGCTTATTCCTGATGTGAGCTAATAGACTCTTTCTAGATGCAAGCTTCCATTTGCATACACTGCACTGCCACATTTCTCGCTGTTCTTTTGGAAAGTGCGTCGACAGGTGGCTTTCCAAGTCAGCTTTCCAATAAAAGCATTTTTCGCAAGTTGGGCATTTGAAACGTTGTGAATGAACATTACGATGTGCATTGAGAGACTTTTCTGAACAGAAGGCCTTATGGCAAATGTCACAAACGAAAGGCCGATCCTCATACCAGCTTCTATCTAGCAGACGTACACCTAAAAAGAATTACAGGAATATAGGACGCCTATTAAAATAAAATTGTACGTTCCAGGTTATAAGTACAGTTGAATTTTTTTAATTTAAATCGCATTTCTTATTTTATTTATTTTATTGTCAACTAGCATCATACCCGGCTTCGCCCGGGGATTTGTTTGACCCGTGGTTGTTTCCCAGTATTTGCTCAGTGCTGCCTGATCGTTCACTGCAACATTCGATTTTTGTTTGTGTAACACTCACCCTTTCCGCCAATCTTCTCCCTGCCCTCTTCCCTCCTCCTTTTATCCCGTCCTCTCCCTCGCCTCTTAGTTTTCTTTGCTTTGTCCTCTTTGCTATACGTAGTTGAACACGTACCCGGCTCCCGGCTCCCGTGCTTGTTTGTTTGTTCTCTTCTAGGTTCAGTTAATGCGTAATGGTAACAGCTTACTTTGCCCCCCCCCCCCCCCCAACCCCACTTCCAGTCTTTCGCTGTGGCTTAAGCGATGCGTAACGTGTGAAAAAGAAGTGTGCATGACGTCATGTAATACTTGCCCTTGAGATTACCACGGTGTTTAGTTAGAAGGATAATTGTTAGAGAAAATTGTTAGTCGAGGCAACAATGTGCCAATTTCAACTTCTTTTGAGTGCAACAACGTCCCAGTTTCAACTTCAAGCCAAAGAATTGACACACTCGTACGTTTTCATTGTTCCCCTTCCGGGGGTCGTTCCGGTTGCTTCATTTCTGCTATGAGACTTTGGTTTATAATGTAAGAAGATAAAGCAAACAGCGTCGGTTTGATGTTAATAATTTTGTAATGATTAAACACGTATCTTTTCCTACCTTACCATGGTTAACACTGTTTATTTTTTGTTTAGGTCCAAAATAGAACTCTTTTTCCACAAATTTGTCTGGAAATATTCCATGACAGACAGACAGATAGACACCAGCACAAGATGAAGATTCACTCTTCTGCTTCACACTACACATTACTAAAATTAGCTTGCTTTTGATAGTAATGAAGTCATGAATAATTGTTGCAAAATAAAGCATTACAAACCAGCCACGTTTTATGAAATAACCGTAGATTTATAACAACCTAAACACTGCTACTCATAAGACTAATACATTTTTTGTTGTACACCAGTCATGTTTGTATCTTTAATAGATAAATTAGAGTGATTTTGGTTTATGACCTATAAGATGTCGCTTTAAAATTACCAAACTGTCATAACAATTGCTTCTGTGTAATTAATATTGAGCAGCGATGAATGCTAATAGGCTTATGTGAAATATCTTATCTGAAAGCAATAGGAGGATTTAAAAGAATAAAGCCTACTAAAATTGCACAAATAAACACAATGGTTTAGGGATTCAATTCCATTCCTTTGTCAAGTGCGTAAAAAAAGTGAAGAAAAATCACGTGTCAAAGTCAAGAAACACTAATTACAGGGTTTAAAAGTGAAATTTAAAACATAAATGCGAATGTTTAGCAGCCAGGCCAGAACAGGTAGCAAAAACAAGACCCCGACCTCTCACCTGCAAATGCAGGTTCGAAGTGGGGCTGAAATTGAAAAGCCTTACCATTTATACCACCGAAGAGGTGGAATGCAATGTGGGAAAATGCAAGTATGGGCATATTAATGCTTATTACTTATGAGATGATCGTGGGTGGTTGGGGGGGGGGGGGGGTTAAACTCAACTAATCTGAGTTTTTTTTGTTTGTTTTATTACTGGGATTAAGAATTTATAGGATTTGCGAGGAGAATTTGTAACTCTAAAACGTCTCTATTGAAACATGTTAGATTCGTCCATATTAGTTCAGTCCGAGTTTTCAGAGGGCGCCACATGTTCCATATAGTAATTTTTGCTAATTTTTCAGCCCAAATCTAAACTAAATTACAACTAAGCTAGGCTAAATAATAATTAAATACAAGCTAGTTTCGTTTAGTTTAGTGTAATTTTAGGATAAAATATGAGTAGAAATTCCCACATAAAACACATGGTGCCATCTATAAACTAAGACTGAACTAGTAAGTAAGTAAGTAAGTAAAGTTTAACCACCATTGGGTGATTAGGAGGAGGAAGGGGCCTAAGCCCTCTTACACCAACCCTATGCTAAGAAATCGTTATCCCGAAGAAAAAAAAAGAGAAAATTCCCTCACATGGTAGGGGGAAGATGCTCGGGTCTTTTCACGAAATTTCGAAGTACTGCTGCGGTTAAGTGTCGTCTAAAAAGAGCCACAGAGGTGCTGGTGACAGCCAAGTCCGAAAGTGAGTTCCAGCCCGGAACAACACGTGCTGCAAAGTAGGCTCTACGAGATTCCGATTTGAACATGGGATGCATTAACTTAAAAGAATGACCGCGTGTGGATGTGACGGGACATGCCTCGAAAAAAGGGAGGTCAGTACCCAGCATACCATGTAGGATACGGTATGTCAAGATGAGATCAGACTTAAGTCTGCGCAGTTCGAGGGAGTCCAGATTGAGTGTGGTTAGGCGCACAGAGTAGGGCAAATCCCCCAAACCCTTGAGACGTTTTGTAAAGCGTCGTTGTACGGATTCAACCTGATCAATGTCCTTCAGCAAGGATGGGGACCAGACTGGGGTTGCGTATTCCAGAAGAGGCCTGACGAAAACCTTAAAAGCCCAAAGTTTTGTGTCGCGGCTACCTGATGTGAAACATCGGTTGACAATGGCAAGGCGACGAAAGGCTGTGGCGGTAATCTTGTTTCAATGAAGTGAAGGCTTAAGGTTGGAGGTGAACCAGACACCGAGATCCCGGATTTCAACAGTTTTAGGAAGCGTGTGATAGTTTAAAAGGTAAGAAAAGTTTCTATTGGAAGATCCAATGTGGAAGGTCTAGCACTTGTTTTCCGAAAGAGGCAATTTCCAAATAGTTGCCCAGTTTGAGATCAGGTTGGCTGTTTCCTGCAAAGATGCCACATCAGGAGTCCCAATCACCTCAGAGCTGATTTTAAGGTCATCTGCGAATTTATAGCCTAAAACTGTGTCGGAGTTGCAGTTCAAGTCATTCAGAAAAATGACAAAAAGTAAAGGACCAAGAACAGAACTAATGTGAATGTATCCAAGACGTTTCAGTATGAGTCTCAGTCACAAATTCTCCTCCCCAACCTTATCAATTCTTGCTAGGACGTATTCTTTAATGGATGTATTTTCAGGTATGATATGGTTATGCACAGCAAGCTGGTGTGATAAAATTACAAGTGTTTCCAAATTAATTCTGAATGTAAGCTTTGAAGAAAATTTGAGCATTTTCCAGGTCAGGTGTGTGCCCTGTCTGTATCCTATTGGGCGATTTCCCGGTGCTCATGCAGTGTTGAACTAAGGAATTTGTCATAACATTCAATTTAAAATTTGATTTGTGGTTCGTAATTATTTTCCGTAGTTTTGGAAGCTTTGCCCTACGTAGGTGGCACCACTAGTAGCTTCTTTACATGGTATCCGGTATACCGTATTGCGAGTGTTCAATGTTTTATCTTTTTTATTGATGTCTTGCCAGGAATGGTCAGCTGCTTAATGTTGGGGTAGTTGCTAGACACAAGCCTAAAACGATTTTCGGCTAAAATTAGCATCTGAGCATGTTAGAAAATTTTGTTTTGCCGAAAATCGTATTAAGCTTGTCTCTAGCAACTACCCCAACATTAAGCAACTGATCATCTCTAGCAAAGATATCAATAAAAAAAAAAGAAAATATTGAACACTCGCAATACGGTATACCGGACACCAAGTAAAGAACCTACTGGTAGTGCCACCTACGTAAGACAAAGTCTTCGAAAACTGTGGGAAAGACTTACGAACCACAAACCGAATTTTAAATTGAATGTTACGACAAATTCTTTAATTCAGCACTGCATGAGCACCAAGAAATCGACCAATAGGATACAGACAGGCCACACACCTGACTTGGAAAATGCTCAAATTCTCTTCAAAGATAAACAGCTTCGATCCAGAGTTAACTTGGAAACACGTGTAATTTTATATCATACCTGAAAATAAATCCATTAAAAAATATGTCCCAGTAATAAAAAAATTCGGATTAGCCGAGTTTAACCCTCCCCACCACCCAACAACCCACGATCATCTCATAAGCAATAACCACTAATATGCCCATACTTGTACTTTCCCAATTGCATTTCGCCTGCCTGGTGATGTAAATGGTAGGGCTTTTCACTTTCAGCCTCACTTCGAACCTATATTTGCAGGTGAGAGGTCGGGTCTTGTTTTTACAAAACATTCGCATTTATGTTTTAAATTTTACTTTTTAAACCTGTAATTAGTTTTCCTTGACTTTGGTGCGTGTTTTTTCCTTACTTTTTAAAGCACTTGACAACGGTATGAATTGACTCCCGAAACGTTATGCGACCATTGGGTTTATTTGTGCAATTTTAGTAGTCTTTATTCTTTTTAAAGGCTTATGTGAAAGGTGGAAATTTAATTTTTCCAACAAGACTAATGAAAGTGACTAAGATAAGGCTGATCATCTAGAATCGTAACTGTTAGTTTTTCTAATAATTTCGACTTAAAATGTAACTTACTTAGTATGTAACGGACATTGTTGTAAGTGCACCCATCTAAAATGTTTAGACTTTTTTTTTACCCAACAAAGCTAATAAATATATCGTACTATGTTTAGGGACGGAAATAATTTCGGTTTGTTTAGGGTCTATATCAGCATTATGCAATAGTAGAGAAATAAATAAAATAAGTTTAAGATGAAGGGGCCGAAGAAGGACGTTTGCCACTAACGTATTTTACAAATTAAATTCTTTTTCACAGAGAATTTGGATGGCACATTAGCTATACGTCAACGACACTTCATACACCAAACTACACTAATTTCTACTCAATACTTAAATATGTGCGATAAACATCACCACTTAAAACAACGCAAAAATCCTGTCAAACTATAATTCTAGAGCTTGCTCCTAAACCGGTCCACATTCTCTACATTCAAAAGCATTGGTGACTTCATAATTGTATGTCTGGTGGTTCAAAAAACTTAAAAGCATCAACATCACCAATTCCCATAATTATTTAATAGATCAATGTTAAGTGTCTCGTAAGAAGTCTTTATTCAAGTGTCTTAAGTGTCGAAAGTTCCAAATGTTCCTGATCGTTAAGAGAGTGGAGAATCCCAATTGATATTGTAAATCTACGGCACACTCCCTCAATTTTTTCTGTCCTACAATAAAAATAAAGAACGCATGGGACTGGCATATTTGAGAATTGGACAGACACACAGCATTTAAGCCGTACAAAATGTGAAGCCAGACGCTCTTGCAGCTAAAACACAAACTAATATTTCGACACCTTTGTTTGGCGGTGCCTACATCAGAGTAATAACGTAAAAGTTTAAAATCAACTCACATTGGCATGGTCGGTCATTAGGCCTAAACGTTCATGCCAATATGAGTTGTTTTTAAACTTTTACCTTGTTACTCTGATGAAGGCGCTGCCAAACAAAGGTGTTGAAATATAAATTTGTGTTTTAGCTGCAAGTGCATCTGACTTCACATTTCTAACATCTATTTTATCGCACTCTATTTTAAGCCCTTACAAGGGTTCTTGAGACTCCTGAAGAAAACACCGTCTGATCATTGCCAAGCATTGATTTGCCATTTTAATAATAGCTTGTATGTGAGCAGAAAACTTTAGATCATTTGTAAATCAAATACTCAGGCTTTTTACCTGTTGTTTTCCTGTTGTTTGACCTGTTGTTAGGTCAGGATAATGAGTAAGGAAAGACGTGATTTCTTTTCCTACATGGAGAACATGACATGTGGGCAGCAGTTGGCGTTACCATACTGAAGACTAGCTCCCAACATTTTCAATTTCATTATTTAATGGTTCAAGGAAAAAGTTTCAAAATAATAACCTTAGCTTGATCTCTTTGATAATAAAACACTGTTATTAGCCTTGTTAAAAAAGTACATCCCTCCCTTTAAGATGAGACTATTTACAATCATTTCTGTTCGTTATTAATTGCACAAAAGCAATTTAAAGTCGACAATCATCAGGTATACGAACTAAGCAAGGCAGCGCATTAGTTGCAAACGGTTCAATTAATCTTTGCAACGCATGAAGATGCACATTATTCACCAAATTGTACGTTTAGTCATTAAAACAGAAGTGTTACAGTGTAAGCAGTTTGCATACTATAGTTTTGGTAAATAAATGGAAACTTCCCATTGGTTAACCTCACACTTTTCAAAAATATGTAGATTTACATCTTCAGGAAATCCGAACGAAATTACGTATCAAAACTGACTAGTGGCGAAAAAAGGTACAGCAAATGGAAATCTCGAATTCTTTCTTAAAGTTGTATGAAATGCTGTACGCAACGATTTTCAATTGTTTTTTGTTTTTTTTTATTTAAACCGGTTTGTAGTTAAGCCAGTTCATATTTAAAATGGCATTTGAGGCAGTTTACCTGCACATGCTGTTCGCTTTATATGACTTAATCAGTGCATTGCATGAGATGAGACTTATCTCGCTCTCGGTATCATCTTGTCTCGATCAATGAAACGAGACCAAGGACATCAGTGGCCGAGACGAGACCGAGACAAGACTGAAGGTTCGAGGTCTCATTTGGTCTCGACCCACTTTTGCCAGTCCTAAATAAAAAATAAAGCCTTATTATTATTAGTAGCATGTGTTCAGTTAGCAAAACGTTCTTCTATGCTTTGTGAAAATGAGACGTCTCCATTGTTACCTTTACCTACCTCCAACTGTTCCTTTTCGTCGTCACTAACGATATGTCTTTTCCTTCTGGATCTCCTGTAAATTCCATTCCTGTGTTGACTCTACTATGGTATACAAGACCTTATCATAGTATTCGCAACGCCGGACTTCATGGTAACTGTCATGTCACATGAAATCGAAACAAAAACCATAATTTAGGTTATACATTGCCGTCCCGGCAAGACTTGCCTCGTCTCGTTTAATCAGGACCCAGATTAAAGGAAGTGCGTCTCGTCTCGTACAAAACACTAGACATAAAGCGCCAAGAAATTCTCAAAAAAGATCTAATAAGCCTCTTATTGTACTACCAAAATGTAAATTCGAAACACCTATCTAGAAAAATTTCGAAGCACCCATTGTGACCGAAACACCCATTGTAAAGGACCTGGGCACATGGTTCACAAATGATTTGATGATTGGTACCCATTGTAGTAAAATCATACTGGCAGCTAGACAAAGAGCAGTAATAATAAAACAATTCTTCAGCTCTCGTGACCCCAAAACACTGATTTGGGAATTCAAGTTCCAAGTAAGGCTTATACTTGTATACATGAGCCCAAAACGGTCCCCGCACTTGCTTAAGGACATCGACCTAATCGAGTCCGTACAGTGTAGTTTTACAAAATCATTGACTGGCAGCTAGACAAAGAGCGGTAATTATAAAACAATATCTTCTGTTCTGGTGATCCCAAAACACTAATTTGGGTATTCAAGTTCCAAGTAAAGCCTATACTTGTATATGCGAGCCCACAATGGTCCCCGCACTTGCTTAAGGACATCGACCTAATCGAGTCCGTACAGTGTAGTTTTACAAAATCACTGATTGGTGTTAAAGACATGTTGTATAATAAGCGCTTGAATGCATGGGGACTTGAAACACTCAAACTATGTAGGCTCAAGGCAGACTTGTGCCCAATTTATCTACTTCTGCATGGTAAATTAAAGGCGGAATCCGAACCCTTCTTTGAACTTTGTCCTGGAAATCGAACTAGGGGGCATTATTGGTGGCTTGTGGTACCGGTTTTTAGGACCTTTTTTAGTAATCGAGTTGTCAATTGTTGGAATGAACTACCAGCTCTTGTAGTTGTATCAGGATCCTTTCCAAAATGTAAGAGCCGCATAAACGGGGGCAATTTTAGTACATTTTTGCGCAGGACCTATGATTGACTGAGAAAGTGCTAGCCATTGTTCAGGTTGTAAATAGTTTTATGTTTTTTTTTTATTGGAGTCGCCGTTGCCTAATTGCTGTTTGTCTTGTTTTATGCATGTTATTGTGTAAAACAACACGCATAAAACAAGACAAACAGCAATTAGGCAACGGCGACACCAACAAGAAATAAACATAAAACTATTTGCAATCTGAACTACAACCATCACTTTCTCAGTCCGTCAAAGATTCTGCGCAAAAATTTGTCAAAATTGACCCTGTTTATGCGGCTCTTAAATGTTGGAGTGGATCTAGATACAACTGCAAGAGCTGGTAGCTCATTCCAGTAATTAACAACTCGATTACTAAAAAACAATTTTCTAGTGTCTTCTCCTAAAAACCGGTACCACAAGCCACCAAGAATGCCCCCTAGTTCGATTTCTGATGCTTTTGTTTTTTTTATTGTAATTTTGTAATTTACGATGGGTGTTAGTGGCTAACCCATCCCTTTCCTTTTTGCTTTCTGTGCATAGGAATTATTTTTATATATTTTTAATCACTTTTTTGCCTTTAACAGCAGAACTGTAGTGCTGATTTCCTAATTGGCTGCGCATAATAACACATTAAGTTAGATGTTGTCTTTATTGATCATACTACATTATTACAGCATTGTACAACATGCATTTTACTAACATGATAGATGAGAACGGTTTCATGCCAAAAACAAATAAAATACAAGAAATTAGAGAAAACCAAAAATCAGTTCACATGGGGTAAATGATAAATACATAACCAGGGAACTAAGGGCGCGTTTACGCAGCGACTCGCCTTTGCATTCTCGCAGCTAGAACTCAATCGTGATGGCAAAGGTGACATTGCCATGGTAACAACGCTAAATGGATTAGCTAAATCGTTTGAGTAAATACTTGCAGTCTTATAATCCGTGCCAATAATATAAAGAATTCCTCATGACGAAACAATTTTTCCAACGCCTCTGAACTCACGTTATTTGCTGCTTTCGTTGCGAAGCGGCAGACATAAAACCGCCGCCATGTTGGAATTTGAGGTGGTTCCTAGCTTCTAGCTGCAAGAATGCAAAAGCGAGTGGTTGCGTAAACGTGCCCTAATACATATATATGCTAACTTGCCATCATCCACATATTATCATTTCAGATTATTACATTATTTACATTTTTAATAACCGAAGAAAATCACACTTTTTTTTTACGAATCTTTGCTAAAAAAAAACTATTACACGCAGTTATCTCGAGGATTGCATGAAATGTTCGGAATTCCAATTTTGTAAGTAAGCTCTTAGAATACAGGTGAACCATATGAGGTAAATACCTATGGATTCCACAGTTCTTGGAAATCCTCACCACGTGCTACAACTTATTTGCCACTAGATCTTTTCTTTCGACCTGCAGACTTTTAACTGTTTGTGGCGGTTGATTTTACACTTTAATAAGCTCTAATCAGTGCACATTTTCTGTTTTCAAAGTCAGATGTGTGAAGTTGATTGCATTTGTGCCTTAATAATGTGCTCACTTTACATTTTCAAAGTCAAATGTGTTAAGTGGTTGGCATGCTTATACAAACTTTGGGTTTTCAAAGTCAAATGTGTGAAGTTGTTGGAATTTGCACCTAGTAATAAATAACCCATGCGCACTTTGCTTTTTCAGTCAAATGTGTTAAGTGGTGGTTGGTTGGTTGGTATTTGCACCTCAATTATAGGTGTAAACTTTATGGTGTAAATGTGTGAAGCTGTTGATATTTGCACCTTGATACGTGTACACTTTGTTTTTTTTCAAAGTCACATATGTGAAGTGGTTGATATTCACACTGTAAACACATGTGATGTTTTTAGTTATTCTTCTTCAGCAGCTAATGAAGTATTTCTTTTTGTTTTCGGAAATTAGCTCAGAAGGAAAGCCTACTCGACATTATTTTTTCAGCTTTTTATGCGGTAGTTTCACTTTCTTTTTTGGCAGTGAAGGATGTATTGTGAAAATATGTTTCATCAGATGAGTATCGGCTTGAAAACATTTCCCACAAATCACGCACTTATACCGCTCCAGATGAATATTCATGTGATACTTTGCAGCATATTTGGATTTAAATTTTTTCAAACATATACTACAATCGAATTCGGTTGGATGCGGGCTGAAGATTTCGACCACAGTGAAAGCTGAAAAGAAACGAATAAAGAAATATCAATAAAACTCGGAACACATCTCCTCCAAAGAATGAGTTTTTTTTTCATGGTCAAACAGCAGCACGCCGTTTTTTGAACTGGACACAAGCTCGACACCTTTTACTTCACCGCCCCCCCCCCCTTATAACGAAACCCACTATTTCAAGATAGTTAATTTTGAAACTTTTCTTATCCTACATCATAAAGACTCTGCTTTTAACTTTCACATTCTAACCTACTCCAACCTCCAATCTTAGATACACATTTTTCTTACAATTTATGTAATTTTGTCTTGCAGCAGGCCCAGTTCCTGAAAAAAATACAGAAGCGTGTGTACATTGCGTATGTACAATCGTGTTTACGTTTTACGTTGCATGTGTGTGCCGAGCATTTAATTTTTTTTTTGTACTTTAATTTTTACTCATCTTGTTTTTTTTTTTGGACACAGTAGTCTTCTCTTGCAATATCGAAACTGCTAAACAAACAAACAAATAATAATAATAATAACAAAAACCATCTTCCCTCCCACCCCTTTCCACGTCTTCTACTCCACCGCTCCCATCATCCTCCACTCCACTGCTCCATCATCCTTTGCGCACATCAATTATTCCAATATGGCGGCTCCCTGGTGAAGAGATTCTAACAGTGTAGTTTCCCTCCTTTCACCGTTTTATATTTGGTAAGGAAAACAACTCTTTACTCTTCGAAATATTAGGTTCCTTTTTACGTTCGTCTAATGTGGGGCGTTCCACGTGTTTTTATTCGAATGACAGATTTACACTAAAGAAACTAGCCTTAAGTGTGCTTTTCCCGTGAGGCATGATTTATCTACAAAGCAAGTCGCTTTATGAGATTAACTGTTACACAGGACTATACGTCGGACTCGGTTCTTTACGTAATGCTGAAAATGCTAAATAAGAAATGTGTAAATTCACCAAAGTTTGGATGCTTCAATGTATAAACAAATACATGTTACCTTTCAGGGTAACCTCTTACAGTGCCAGGAAAGTTTTTTAACTACCAAAAAGTTTACACGGTTGTAAACAACACAATCCCTGCGCCTTGATCTTGCAATGTGACTAATAAAAGACTAATGAAAAGCACACACGCGATATTTCGATCCCATCTGTAGGGTGAACTGGAACTATAAAAAGGTCCTCTCCAGATTTCGCCCTCTGAGACAGATTTTTTTTTCAGGAAGTTTCTGCAAAACTTTATGTATCAGAAGGTTTTTAAATTATTTTTTAGTGTACTTTTTGGTGTAGAAGCTGTTCTCTACCGTCCTTCCCAATTACAGGGGATCGAAATATCTCGTCCATGCTTTCATAACTTTAATTCGTGTCATGGCAAGCAGAAAGCGGCCGGGCTTGTGATTTTATTCATTATTCAAAATAACCTTGTAAACTTCCTGGCAAAAGCAGGGTGTACCGGGTAACTCTGAACCGTAGCCTGTTCATCGTTACATATCGACACCTCCAAATTTGGAGAAATAGGTAAGCATTAGTAACTAACAAGGACCTAAAGTCAGACTTGTACTTTTTAATATTTTTTAATGTCTTCTGAACACGTAGTATTGTGGACGTAGCCCCTTGTTAAAATTAACAGTTAAATTAATCCTCACAGCTGGTAGGTAGATTTGATTACACAATTAACAAAGCAAGCGTCTGTAACCATCATTACCATCAATATTCGTTTTATTGCTTAATGCTTATTGTCAATATTAAAACATGTTGGAATGGTGGTTAGTCGTAAAATAAGAAAAACGGCCTAAACAACAAATTTATTGTTTATTAACAAAGGCCACGTTGCAAAAATACGTGACTTTCGTCCCCTTAACTTGGATGTCATCAGACCCTAATAAAACTGTACTGAATAACAACAACGAACAGTGGCTTAAGTACAGTCTGTCTCCCACCCAACTAAAAGGTAGTACGAACTTAAAAGGCAATTACATCCAATTTGACATGCATGTTTAACTTTTGGATCACTTACACAATAACTAAACACAAGAATTGCGGTAAGAATACGTTACTAACGTCCGATATAACAATTTAATTACTGCATCACCAAAACACGACACGGAGATCTCCATTGTTTTGCTGGAACGCTCAGAAATTAATGCCGACAGATGGATCTCTTCGATTTCAACTCGCAACCGATTGAGATAGCTGTATTGACTGTGAGGAGCTCAAGCGTTTGACGGCCTTACCTGGCCGGCAGTGTAGTGGCCAGCTAAGGCCGTCTGACGCTTGAGCTCCTCACAGTCAACGGAGCTATCTCAATCGGCTGCGAGTCGAAATCAAAGAGATCCGTCTGTCGGCATTAATTTCTGCGCATTCCAGCAAAACAATGGCGATCTCCGTGTCGTGTTTTGGTGATGCAGTAATTAAATTGTTATGTCGGACGTAAGTAACATATTCTTACCGCAATTCTTGTGTTTAGTTATAGTGTAAGTGATCCAAAAGTCAAACATGCATGTCAAAATGGATGTAATTGCCCTTTAAAATAAGCATGTACAAGCATTGCGTCACGGAAAATTTCCGTTTTTTTTATTTCTAATTGGAAAGGGAAAGTCTATGGACACAACTGGTAGCCCAAACGAGTATCATTATATGTTATGACTGTAATTCTCAACACAGATGTTGTCAACAATTTTGTGGGTACATTATGCATTGGTCAACAGAGTGATCAAAGATCATGAGCCGAGCGATGGTACCACGCCCGCAGTTAAAAAGAAGGATGATAAAAAATTGTTATGGATGAGTGTAACCTACCACCCACACATTTTTTTGGACGAATTGAGATGAAAACGCACAAGAAAGTCAATGACAAAGTGAAAGACCGAATACCTAAGGACGAGTGAAATGTAGGAGTTAACAAGCTGAGCTGTCACCTTGTGCCTTGCCTCTTATACGGACAATACTGCCAATAGTTGACAAACCTAATTTATCGTCATCTCCAGGTTGAACGCAATCATCATGTGTTTCACAGCCCATTATTTGACCACTGTATAGCTTGGTAAACGTAGAATTGCTGATTGTTGAAAAATACATAACAAAAAGACATCTCCTAGAAATCCTTTCCATCGTATGTAGTGACCTAGCTACCACAAAAATAGTGGTGTTTTACATTCTTAAATTTTTTAGGATGCACTGAATGTCAGTAGGTTGTCGAAAAAGTTGCAATATTTCCTCCATATCGTTAGTTAACAAAATTGTGGGAAATTTCCATGGTGTAAAGTGTGAACATGCCAATTTTAAGTCTGTACTGTGCTGGGTAGCGACGGAGGGAATTTTAAGTACTTAAGTTGACTCTTTTTAGTGTGCGAAAACGTCCACGTTGAGGAGACGAAACGTCACATGCATCGTACCACATTTTGTGTGACACGGGGTCTTTTTAAAATAATTAATTAAATAAATATAGATGCAGACCTATCTATGTTGCCTTTTGGACTTAAATGTCAGACTGCCTGAGCGGGAATTGAACCTACGACCTCTATGACCAAAGGCTGAAGTTTACCGCTCAGTCATACTGACACGGCCCAAAAGGAAACGTCCAGCAGCATTTAACACGCACATATTAATTACTTTTCGAGCCCATTTGGCTTTCCGTCCTGTTTACATTTAAAAAAAAATAAAGACTTAAGTTTTTATTGCGAATTGTGTCAATTCATGCCACAACCAATTCTTTTTATTGTCAATCACCTACGTATCAGAGATGTTGAACACAGAACAATAACAACAAAAGCTCTTTATTGATCACTAGAAACTCCGTGTACAAGTTTCATATGTTCGCCAAATTCATTCTTGGTGTAAAAGAAGCTTTTGCACAAATTGCATTTGCCTCCTTGTCGCTTTTGTTCCGGAGTTAAATGAATCCACTGATGTTGACGTAGGTTTACCATCGAGTTGAGGCACGCACCACATGTTTCACATTTGTATTTTTGTGTGTGGATGTTGAAATGTTCTCTTAAGTTGTTACGTCGACGAAAGGCTTGACCACAAATATCACAGGGGAATCTGTAAAGATTTCCTGTAAAGGAAAATCACAACTTTTTATTAGAAATGAATGTAACTTTCTTTCAGAAACATTCAAAAGAGAGAAACAGGAATCCGAAATGAATACACTGTGGACACTGCATGGGTAATGGGTACTTCGCTACACAACAATGGGATTTTACACTAGCAGCACAGGTGCACAAACGGATGGACGGCTCAGATATCTTTCTGAATATTGACTCCTACGTGATAAATAGTATAATTTATGGAAAAGTCGATTTATAAGCGTGAATATGTGGTTTTCAGGTGGTCTACGACCAGTCTTGTAATTTAAAATTAAATCATATACAGCGTTAATCAAAACGCATGATTATATTTTCTGGTTTTAAAAACTTGTAAAAAACTTGTCAACAGCTAGATTTACTAGGTTTAACGGATGAAGGGGCTCCGATATCTTTAAATATTGACTCCTACGTGATAAGTAGTATAATTTATGAAAAAGTCGATTTATTAGCGTGTGTAAGTGGATTTCAGGTGGTCTACGACCAGATTTGTAGATAAAAATTAAATTATATACAGCATTAATCAAAACGCATGATTACGTTGCCTGGTTTTAAAAACTTGTCAAAAACTTGTCAACAGCAAGATTTAAAACAATGTTGTGTGTCAATGACGATGGTTTAACCAGGAAATAAAATCATGTGTTTTAGTTAGAGCGGTGCAATCCATAGCTTGATTTTTTGCTTCTTGGTATTAATGCAATTTTTGTTAAATATAAATTGGTCAGTATTCACTTTCAACTTACGGAGCTTCGTTGGTGGAAATCCTGGGTGTAAATTCGTACTAAAAGCCAGGCAAAAACACATGAATATACGCAGACAACTAATTTATGTTATGTAAAATGGAAATTTATCTTTCACACATCTAAATGTCGACTACAGTTTCAGTTTAAGTTGGAGCTGATAGTTTGAGTAAAACATATTCAATAAATTTGCCAAACTTGAGGCTAGATAGGTAACAACATAATCGTATGTAGAAGGCCCCCTCTGACAGGTAAACAAATGGGCCACAAGTGCATCAAAGCTAAACGATTTAATTTTCGAACAACGAAAAAAATTGATGCCCTGGTCACCTAAACACAATATAGATAAATAGCTATTAGTAATGATACTTATAGACTTATTTATTGTTTGTCTAAATTGTGTTTTAGGTGCATGACCAAGGTTTCAATATTTTTGCAGAAAATTAAATCGTTAAGCTTTGATGAATTTGTGTTAATGTGTTGACCTGCCATGTGGTGTCTTTCCACATATATCTTAGGCGCTACAAATTAATTATTTAAAGACAACATGATCTAGCAAATCGCCAACGTTTGCAGAACCGCAACAAAATAATTATTTCATTACAGACGCAAAACGAAATTAGAACGAAACACGTAGCCGTATACTTCCCGTGCTTAGGAAAAGCAGTAGTGGCGCGCCAGCCAACTCCAGATA
>JAHWFP010041365.1:26685-40088 GCA_023313725.1 Lithobius niger
CTCGATCCCTCCTTACCTCGATCCCTCTTTACCTCGATCCCTCCTTACCTCGATCCCTCTTTACCTCGATCCTTCCTTACCACGATCCCTCTTTATCTCGATCCCTCCTTACCTCGTTCCATCCTCCCACAACGTTGGTGAATTGGGGTGATGGAATTAAGTTTACACTTACCTAATTATATTTAAAAATAAGTTATAGCACCATCACGAATCATGAGATACATTCACATTTTATGGTAATTTTTCAGACATATAAGCAATGTTGGTAAGGCAATCAGTTGTTTGATGTCACACAGGGTTCCTGTGTGAAGCTGTTACCGTTTTTTTTCTGTGTCTTTATACACACATACTTTTTGTTGCCAATTAATAAAGCAAACATTATTTTAAAATAAATGTTTGCGTAACCTTCTAATTGTATTTCTTGGGTTCATCCGTACACTGAATTCCATTTCTCACCACTCTTCCAAACATGTTTTCTACGTGGGAGAGAATTTCAGAGGGTCACAACTCTTATATCAGGGAAAACAGATGCCCAATATTCAATTCTGATTGCTAGGAAGCCATAGGATATAACCCTTGGTGTTAAAGGCTGCAACACCTGCTGTTCGAGTGCATTGCCCAGCCTAGTTTTTATTTCGGTATATTGGCCATAAATTAAAACCACAAGCAAAATTAAATTTTATTGAGTCCCAGTTCTTTACTTCTGTATCTACATCCTGGATTTGCTTAATATCAAACTGTCTTAGTGGTGGGGATTTCCAACCTGTGGATTAAAAAAGTTACAACAAAAAACAAAAGTGTAAGGAAAAAAGTGATCACATGTAACCAAGTGGAGATTTAAATTTAAAGGGGATTCGGATTGTTCAAGTCAACATTCACTTTATCTTCATACTTGGAAGTTGAACCACCTGTGTATTAAATGAGCCGAGATTATTACCAATGGTGTTATACTTTTACGAAATAATCAGAAGTAAAAGCGTGATATTATTACATGCAAGAAAAACCCTAAAATTAATCTCATTTTCCATTTATTACCGTTTTTCCGTGTATTTCAAATTTTCAACACACCTTCTAGATCCTACTCGTGGCTTTACGTTGGTAGATCAGTAAAATTTGGCAAGTACAGAAAGGTAACAACATTATCCGACTTTACCCATTTCCCGACTATTTCAAATTCTAGGCCCAACCCTGACTTTAAATAAATAAAGAAATCACAAGGTAAAGGGTAAACGAAGCAAGCAGTCTGCATTAAAGACTGGCCTTGTGAGGATACACAATACACTAGTCTGAGAAAGAAAGAAAAGACTACTGCTCCGGCTGGGACTCGAACCCAGGCAGGGCCGTAGCGAACGGTACTTGGTTGGTGGGGGAGTGACTGTCATTTTGCCAACTCATCTTATGATTTTGCCAACTGGTTTAAATAATGCCATTAGTGCTGCTAGTAAAGTACTTTTGAGGGGTCCGCCAAGCTCAGCTAGGGGGCATGGGGGAGCGCTGCGAGCTCCCCCAGCGGGGTCCGGGGCGGAGCCCCGGAAGCTGAAGCTTAAATGGCTTGTAGGCTTAAGAAATCCAGTCTAATAGCATTGGCTTCAATAAGACGATCTTCCTTTCTCCCTCCAGTGCTCCTTGCAGCTAACCCAGTTACTGGCTCAACCATAGAGTTATACACAATAATACTACGTCATGACACTGCCCTATATGTAGTAGCTGAATTATATAACAAACTGCGTTTTTATACATAGGAAATCAGGGGCACATAGGACGGATTAAAAAAACCCGATCAGTAAAAATTTTTTTTCCCCTGATCAGTAAAACTAATGAAACACGTTGTTAGGGCCAAAAAGACCTACGGAATACACTCGTTAATGAAAACCTTAATACCTACATAGAAATATGTGCATTAAGGAAAGATTCACTTTGAAAAAAAGTCTTTATTCAATACAAAAGATAAATTTGTGTAGGAAAAGCTGGTACAAAGTAATAGCCACTTAGTACTTCCACTATAAAAATATATAACAAATGTTTTAAATTATTGCTCGTAAGCTTAAATAGTGGAGTGTTATCATTAAACCTCAGCCCCACACATAATCCAACATGGCTCTAACTACAATCATTATTTTGTAAGGTAAACTGCATTTGCCAAATCGGTCCTTAAACTCATTCTTTAACTGCATATTGTTTGCTTTTAATTATTTGTTCATTGTTATTTTTCTTTTTTTTTTTGTAGCATTTTAGTTTTTATCTAACATTCTGTTTAGTTTTAAACTTGTTTTGTTCATTTTGTACAGTTTTGCTGTTTATTGTTGTTTTATATCTGCTTGTTTTTTCCTTCTGTAATTGGGGTTTTCACACTATTGAATGGAATAAAATAAAGCGTCGAACACCACAGAGAACACTGCTTACACAAAACAAAACTACTTAAATGAATTCCTTTAACTACATTATTAATTTCACTAGTAATCCAATTTTAAACGTTAATTTTTTTTTATCGATTTTAGTGTTGCTGCATGCAAAAATTCCAAGTACGGTAAAGTTTTCATCCATAACCTGAGGCACAATTTTTACTCAATAATTAAGGAAATTTTGTATAATCCTTAGAAGAATGGAAACCTGAAAGTCCTACAGTTTAAACATGAGAATAAATGATATTTTGTTGCTTCGAACCACACCATTTCTATACCACGCGTCATGGCTGTTTGCTGTGACGTGCATATCACATGACTGGGCTAGTCCAATCAGACGGCCAAAGACCCGTTGTTCTCGTTCGTCATTGGCTAACTCATGGTGACGTCACGGCAAACAGCCATTGCGCATGGCTTAAGCCAAATCAAAAAGTCTAAAGCTTCGTCACGATAACAAAAATAAAAACAGGAACCGGAATTCCATTTTTATTAAAATTAATAATGATTTCATGCTGCTTTACTTACACATAGTGTAAATCAGCGGCGCAACCCAGAAGGGGCCAAAGGGGGGGGGGGGGGGGCCACCAACCATTCCCAAGAACCGTGATTAACAGTAAAACTGATAAACTGCAAGCACCTTCGATTTTTTCTCTACCGACATCAGAAGGCCCCTCATTTTCGCCTTAAGTAGGGTAACATTGGTTTTTATATGACAAGGCTCTCAGCAACACAAATTCGTTCACTGAGGCCAGTATTTCCTCCCCCCCCCCTCAAAAAAGTGTGAAAAATTATTTACAACGAAGCTGAACAAATGAATAAGGAATTTGCTATCATTAAGAAAATTTACCAAATCAAGCTTCTTAAAAGCCTAAAAAATCACTGAAATAAAATAATATGGATTAGTTTTCGGCCCTTTTTTTAATTTTGTTTGCGCCTTTCAAAGAAAGTACCTGGCTGCGCCACTGGTGTAAATATACAAGAATGCAAATAAATTTAATTCGGCCTACTTAATTTAATTTTTATGTGCTTTTGAAATCTGGTTTTATGTGGCTATGGCGTAGAAATAAAGGAACAGAAAAAGTCATTTACTTATTTATTTTTATTTATGGTTTTATTTCTGGGTTCCTTTGGTTTTTCCTACACGCACAATTTCTGGAATGGGATTCCCGATTTTTGTTGTCAGAAGACAGTTTTCGGATGATTTTTACTGTTATAGCTTGAAAACGGTTCATTTCAGAGCATCGACAAGGAACCTTTTAGTTTTAAAGTGTATAGCACTTTTGGCTTTCATGAACTTGAATAACATTCTTTTTATTTTGTTTATTTTGCTTTTCATTCTGTGTAAGAATTATGGCAGCAAACAAAAACGATGGGTTTTGTGATTAAAGGCTTTTTAATATATCTGACATACTGTAATGTTTTATTGTGTATCCATCTTTAAACATAACGCCAGGTCAGTTCCCTCAGCCGTTCAAGTTTAAGCTATTCCACTGGCTAAGGAAAATATTCAGCCGATTCTCAGCTAGCCGATACGAATTTTGGCATTTCCTACATTCAAATTAATGGAACATAAAACTTTTTTAAGCTAAAGCATTTGTGATGTATGCAGGATTTAGCTTTATGTCGCGTTAAATTTTAAGTATGCCAACAAAATGTTGGAGTCGACTACAACTGTTGATGGTAATTCCAATTCTAAAATAAAAACTCTGCCTCAACACACGTTTAGAAATTATTTAAATGCGGATTGCCACCAAATAAAAATCTGCAGCGTCTAGCAACTATCTAGTTCTCTTTAGCGATTGCACAAAGGAATGCACAAAGGAAAATCTTTTAACACACAAACAAGCCACGTCCCTCCTTAATTACTGAGTAAACATTCGGTACGTCCTCGTGCGCCTGGGAGCAAGCTGTAAAGATTAACGATATTACTGCCACTAGATGGCGACACGGTAGAATATAAAGAAAATACAGTGGCTCCATCTAGTGGCATTAATATCGTTAATCTTTACAGTTTGAATCCAGGTGCACGAGGACATATCACATACTTACTCAATAATTAAGGAGGTAATGTGGCTTGTCGTTTATTGGCAACACACATTTAAGGTCAGAGTTGCAGCGGAATAATACGAGCCATACTCCTGGTTTCCATTTCTAGCAGCAGAGATATAAGTGTGCGCCCTGCAGGTACTTGTAGTCACGTGACAGGCTCACGCCAGCAGGCAGCGAACAGCGGATGGAGACCGTGTACCCCAACCTCAAAACTAAGAGTGAGGGAACCCTCGATTCTATCCTGTATTATCGCTCGTACGATTCTGCTGCAGCAGCCGCCAAGTTTTTTACTTCAGATTCAGATTTAAAAGATTTAAGTTGCCATTCGCCCTGTCCACCAAAAAAAAGAAACTAAATCGCGACTGTCGTGAAGTTTAACCAAATAAAATTACCGGCTGTTTAATGGCTAGACGAATAAAAATGAGGTGTATATTCGGCCGACTTATTTCTGGTGGTGGCTTCGACTATCTATGGCAGCTGAGGCGACTATACCAGATCCCCTTGAGCACCAAGCCTAAGGAGGAATGCATCTTACATGCTGATGCTTTTGCCGAACATGACGTGTCAAGCTGCGCATGGCACTGAATGGAGCAAAACAGAAACTACATTCGAATATCTGACGTTCTTTATAAGGAAGATGCGAATTCATGTGATCTTTGAGGTGCGCCGCACTGCGTTCACACTTGCCACACTGACGGCATTTAAAACCGTCCGTATGAGAAAATTGGTGGAGTCGAAATCCGCTTTCGCTGTTGAACTGTTTGTTGCAAATGGGGCATGTCATTGGGGCTAACGCGTTGGCGTCACCTGCAAAGCAGACGGAAAAGGAATATGTTAACTTCAACTGCAGTTTAGCTTAGTGTTTGGTACATCAAAGCAAACACAAAGACAATAGCAAAAATGAAACAGAAATATGAAAATGGTAACGATTCGGCAAGTCTTCGGACCAGGCTATATTTGACTGAGGTGGTAAAACAAACTTTAGAACAATGTTCATACACACCACTGTCTGAATCGTATCTTCTATGATTCTCGTAATAAAGATTTTCGTAACTCACTGTGACAGCCGCATATTATTGACCGGGACTCCAACCAACACAAAGATGAAAAGTTCCTTCCTTTATTAATCGAAAGGGAATAAAAACACTGCACACTCATTGAAACAGTCTGAGTCTTGAAGAGATGGTTGTTGACCAAACTTTGAATAGGATATTACCAAGCGACAATAGAATCTGAAGTCTAGTCCCATCATTCCAATGTGGAACGAATGGCATGCCATAGGATTTACATAGTTTATGGTACACATAGGTTAATTGTACCATACTTAAGTTAATTTTGGCCAAAATAATCAGATATACTGAAGCGTTATACAAATATTACATTGGCAGAAAAGAATAGAACGTAAACAGTAGAAGATGGTGCCGAGCTAAGGCTATATGACCGGGGCAAACACGACCTTAAAAATAACAAATATCAAATTCGTTAAGTAAACAGGACACAATTTTCTGGTAACCAAGTTTAAAAAAAAACATTTGTGCCGCACCTTTAGGGCACGTTTATGCAGCTACTCGCCTTTGCATTCTCGCAGCTAGAACTCAATCGCGATGGCAAAGGTGACATTGCCATGGTAACAACGCTAAATGGATTAGCTAAATCCGATATCGTTTGAGTAAATACTTGCAGTCTTATAATCCGTGCTAATGATATAAAGAACTCCTCATGACAAAACAAATTTCCCAAACGCTTCTGAACTCACGTTATTTGCTGTTTTCGTTACGAGGCGGCAGACATAGAACCGCCGCCATGTTGGAATTTGAGGTGATTTCTAGCTTCTAGCTGCGAGAGTGCAAAAGCGAGTGGTTGCGTAAACGTGCCCTAAAACTCAGAAGCGATATTGTGTATTGTGGTGATTTTTCGTGTATCAAGGAATATAACAAAAAATGAATCGACTGCATTATAATTTTATTGAGGTCTTGTAATAGAAAACAACGCACGTCATACGGGCTCAACGGCCGGTAATACGTTTTCTTAACCATCTGTAGTGGCAAGCGCAGCAAATGTCAAGAAAGAATACCTATACTATTCTAATAATTGTGTTTGTTGTTTGTCTGTCTTACACCGGCAGTAATTTTAAAGAGACGTAGGACTTTCACATTCATGCTGAAATTATTGAAAAAGAAAACGATACTGACGTCCGAAGTTATTTCCTTTACTAAAAAAGTACAAATTCGACAAATTAGAATTGTCTAGAAAAACTGGGGATCCAGAAAACTAGAAACAATATAATTTTCATTACTTTAACTGTACACGAAAATAGAGAGGTTTTAGGTAAAAATACGTCACAGATAATAAGAACAATGAGACAATATATTAAAATAAATATACATTTTGCAGGCAGAAACGTAAAAAAACAATAAGATATGTACGGTAAAATAAATTTTTTCTCTAAGAATATGATTTCTTAAGTTGAAGTTTTCAGAAATAAATTCAGTCATTACTACAGGAGTGGGCAGTAGGCTAGGTTTCCACATGTAAATAACGTAATGCTCTTATCACTTACGAATGAAAAACAATTGGTAACATTTCGACATCGAATGTTGATAAAATCATCTGTCTCATTGCAATCAAGTTTAATCTCTATGATGAATTTTATGGTGATTTTTGTGTAAATTGTATTTTTTGAAGTTGTGACTCTAAAATGTATTTTCAGTTGTGCAGCACTAAGAAACAGGCTTTGGACCTATTGTAGGTAGAGCGAACAGAACTTTATATCAAATTTTTATTTAGTGTATATTTTAATGATTTTACCGTTTGGTTACTGTTCCGTAAAAATGCGGGTGCAACGGCTAAGCTTGGGCTCTTTGTTATTTGGTGTGGCTTACTGCTGCTCTTTGCTGGCCTTTTTTTCTTCAAGTAGGACTAAGCTACGTGTTGTCGTATTTATTTTAACAGGCTTTCGTTTGCGCCAACATTTAGTTGCTGTATCGTTATTTCCACACCCCACACTATAAATGTGGGCCATCACCACCGACTAAAACTAAAACGGCACATTTGTCACCGCTGGTTGGGCTGCCATCGCCAATCTACATATATAATACGGAGCAGGCGGCCAAGTCACCGGCCACGCCACTTCGTCGTACAATCAAGTTCTCCACCCTGTGGTGCCATCTGTTGACGGGATTCGCCTTCAAATTCGGGTTGGGACACTTTTCCAACGTTTTCGAACAGCTGGCGCCACTTACCAAATCTGCCATGTCGCCGTCTATTGACGGCCTTGGACTACAAGTTCGGGTCATAACACTTTTTCCAAAGTCTTCGAAGAGGTGGCGCCACTTACCAGACCTGCCGCACCGTTTTGGGGGTCGTTTTTTGGTATAGTTGGGGTACCAAAGCGGCCAACAAAGTTTTAGTCGTGTGGACTGTGCCATTGTCGGCGTTTGAGCTAAAAAAAATAAAACAACCCGTGTCTACTAAACCAGACAACTTTAAACCAAACGACGATTGGTTCTTAATTTCGAGGCCCCCAATGGACCTCGAAATTGACAGCCTGATACGATGAAAAGGCGCATTTATTTCCTAAATGTTCACTTCCAGAAAGGAGTTGAATTGTTTTTTAAGTGCGCGGCAACAATCGTTGCTTGCAACAATGTTGCCACGCACGGTACCGAAGTGAATTGTTTCAAAGGATTAACTTAAACATAGGCATCAATCCAGCCCAATGCTGCTTAACCGCAGCCCAATCCAGCCCAATGCTGCTGGGTGACCGCCTGGGAATCTGGCTGTTGCAGACATAGGGCCTTAGGGCTTCGGGCAGATGACCAGGAGTGGTTAATGCTCGTTAAACCCTTTGACCTTGACCTTAAACATAGGTTTACTTGCTTACTGAATGCTGGGTTTCTCGGGGCTTTTTTAGCCCTCAATCAAACATACGCATGCGACTTTTCCGGGGCTACATCAAAGGGGAAATGTCACGGGGTGGCGTTTTCGGGGGGGGGTGCGGGAGAGGGTACTAGGGCAAGTGTGTGTGTGGCGGGCAATGCGCGTAACCGAAGTGAATTGTTTCAAAGGATTAACTTAACATGGGATAACTTGCTTACTAAATGATGGATTTCTCAGTGATAAGGTTTTTTTTTAGCCTTCAGCCAAACACACGCCAGCTACTTTTTCGGGGCTGCACCAAAGGGAGAATGTCACGGGGCGACGTTTTCGGGGAGGAGGAGGCGGGCAAGCGTGTATGGGGGGACATTATGCGAATCCGGGAAGGGGCAGGAGTGCGGGGATTAGGGGTTAAAGTAATTGTGGGGGAGAGGGCATATGTGGTAGCCATTCACATGTTCGGTCTTCGGTTTGATAAATTTAAAAACCAAAGACTAAACACCTGGAGGGAAGCGGGGGGGGGTGCTGCTGCGTTATTCTAAGCATGCGCACGGGCACAACTAGCAATTCTTATATTGCTTACAACAACTGCTGCGCAAAGTGTCTTTCCTAGATTAAAAATATTAATAACAAAGCATTTAACTGCAAACCAAACAATCATCAGTAGCGATTATTTTTAACAATACTGGTCTGACAAGTGGTTTGAAAGAAATTGCTTGGAGAGACAGATGAGGAAACAGAGTTTGAAAGTCTAGTAATAAAGTTCTGTACGGAAGCCAAACGCTGAGAGGTTTATTACAAGACTTTGAAACTCTGTTTCTGTTTCTCCAAGAAATTTCTGTCAAATGCCTGTATCATGTAGGTAGCCATGGCTTGTATGATTCACGTGTGCTAAAAAGCTAAAACTACCTCATGTCTCCCAAGCAGTGGCGAATACCCTCTGGCGAACTCTAAACATAAACAGACGTATGTTTTCGTGCTGTTACTGACGACGCCTAAATTTAGATTACGCCTACAATTAAAACTGAGAAAAAATCCATACGAGTTCGGGTCATTAGTTGACAGAAGCGGATTAATGTACGATTCGCCTGCAACGAAATGACATCCTTCGGTCACTATGTAACTGAAGCCGTAAGATTTGCTAGTATGAGGAACAGTTTCATTGTGATATTAGGAATTGGTTCATTCAGATCTTTGGAATTTTTTCTCTCAATAGTGATAAATGCGTTACATTATTTATTTGTGGTAATCTACACTGCACTGACTTTGATTGCGTCATATTGGTAGGCACTGTATGGTATATCGTTAGTTGTTCTTTTTTCTGGAAATCAAACATAATTTTTGTAGAGTAAAGGCGGGTGTGTCAGGTTGCACCCACACCCACAGAAATAAATATTGCACAAAACTGTCTCTTGTATTTTCAAAGCAACAAGGCTAAGAATGTACGAAATTGTACATGAGAAAGCGTTTAAATATATTCTGAACCAAAAATTCCATAACTATAGCTTCGTTCTGATGGAGTGGGCAAGCTGCAGTCACCGAATTTTTGGTTAAGGATCATATGAGCACAATAGATAAAGTGTAGCAGACGAGTATCTCCATAAATAATAAAATTATAAGAATGCAGGAAAAATGTAAACTACTACATCATTTATAATAATAATAATAATAAGTTCCCCACAGGAGTCACGTGAGGACAACGGAAGGGTGTTGAGATGCTTATACCACGCCTAAGATATTGCAAATAAGCCCATAAAAAGGGTGATTATTATTTTTGCCAAGTCAGTAACTACGTTTTAGGAAAATATGAAAATTTTCTCTGGCCAACGAACGTTTAAATCCCTGTACCGTGTGCTGGTCAACCGTCAGAGGAGAGAGTGCATTCCGTGCACTAACAACCCGTACAGCAAAAAAAAATGTTTTCTGAGACTTGTTCTTGCCGGATGTACTGCAGGTTTCCGTCTGTGACCGCGCGTAGACATGTGGCCTGAAACAGGCTCAAAAAACGGTAGATCGACATTCAGCATACCACGAAGTATTTTCTAAGTAAGTAAGAGGTTAAATGTAAGGCGCCTAAGTTCGAGTGACTCAAGGCCGGTCTTTAAAATCTCTCACTATAAGACATGTCTCGCAGAATATTTAGCGCAGAATATTTTGGTAGCATTACTACTGAGTAGGGCGCCCACAAAAAGAGGCGGTTTAGAGGGGCAACACTGAATTTCGAGGCATCTAAATGGAAAGGGTTACTTTATTTTATCATACACCTGGAAGAAATTGCTTTTCTAAGTAACTTTTACCAATTGACAATTTTGGTATCTTGTTCTGGGTGTTTGAGGAGCTAAAATTTAGTTAGAGGGGGCGGGAAAGTTACCGGGAAAAGTTAAATAATTTAAAAATGGATAATAGTATTACTTGCGTGGAAACGTAATTCTGAACAAGCGTTTCATGAAATCAGCGCCATTTTTCACTTGCAAATCCTGATTTGTCTTCCCCCTCCACCTCATTGCGAGTAGGACAAACACGACAGCAATTATATTGCGGACTATTAAAGCCACTGTCCCGGAATGGCACTCGGCTTGTCGCCACAGTCACCATGAAGAGATGGCGTTGTCCTGTTTACACATTGGTCACACCAAACTTACTCATTGAGGGGGGTTACTTTTGAGGCGGTTATCCCTCCTGAATATCATTGGTGTCAACGGCTACTTATAGTCCGACACTTGCTTGTTGATTGACACCATCTTGACGGTATTTGCCGCCATTTCCATTTTCCGCAAGACGATGCGCTATGTATTGCAGACAGGAGGACAGGTTTATCACCTAATTGATGCGCTATAATTAGGTGATAAACCTGTCCTCCTGTCCGTTTTTATTTTTATTTTTGCAGGCGGTAAAGCTATATGATACGATCTAGAGTTGGGGTTTGTTTAACATCTCGGTAATGTGAGGCACAGTGGCAACCCGAACCACTGCACTGTGACTGAGGGGTTGGCTGTAATGACCTGGTTGTCGACGCGCCATCAAGCCACAATCCCTCCTCCCATTGCGAGTGCACTCGGCAAATGTGAGTCTTCAAAACGATTGTATGGCATGGTTTAGCAGAGGTTATTCAGGTAGATCCTACTACGACAAGATTGCGGGCTTGGGGTGGACACTTCTAGGCTCGGCACAATCATAATTTACACTCTATACTATAACGTTAAAAAGGCATGTGCTGATGTAATCATTGTTGCTTACCTTAGTTACATACTAGTGTTACGTACCATTATTACCTGTTGGTTCGGTATTGCAACCTAATTTTTCTTTTGCTAAAATTTGCTTACACGAGAGAGTTCTTTCCGGCAGATATCAGAAAAGAAACCTTTACATTGAAAAACCACAAAGTACAGCACTTGTACCCCTGAGAACTCCCTCCCTCCCCCTCCCCTCCTGGGTGTCCCACGTCGAAAGTGACGACATCAAAAGATTCTTCCCCCATGATCGAGGTGTGCAAGCTTTGCTTTCTCGCTTGCCTGGCCAGCGGAAAACCGTGCTTTTCTGCTGGATCTCGGGCCATGTTGGGATAGGTGGAAATGAGCAAGCAGATTCTCTCAGTACGCCGGTTATCAGCGGCTGTTTACTGATGGGTCGAAGTCAGATGCTGGCGTGGCTTGTGCTTGTGTTTGTAAGGGAGTGACGGTTGCCCATCGCCTTCCATCAAGCTATTCTGTGTTTTCTGCAGAGCTTTTGGCTCTCGGTTTGGCGGTGGAATGGATCCTTGGCCTTCAGGGCACGCATTTCATTATCTTTAGCGATTCCATGAGTGCCCTGGAGTCCTTGGCGTCTTACAATCCTCGGAACCCCTTGACACAACGTGTCCAAGCTTTGCTTTCCCGCTTGCCTGGCCAGCGGAAAACCGTGCTTTTCTGCTGATCCCGGGCCATGTTGGGATAGGTGGAAATGAGCAAGCGGATTCTGCAGCAAAAGGGGCCCTTTCTGGCCCTCTCGGAAGGGATCTCAGCCTTGTTCCCTCGGACGCTTTTCCAACTCTGCGTCTGAGGTTACATGCTTTTTGGCAAGCCTCGTGGGATGGACAGGACGGCAATAAATTACGAGCTATTAAAGGCACTGTTGAGGAATGGCACTCGGCGTGTCGCCGCAGTCGCCGTGAGGAGGTGGTGTTGGCCCGTTTGCGCATTGGTCACACTCGTCTTACTCACTGTTTCCTTTTGCGGGGGGTTGACCCTCCTGAATGTTATTGGTGTCGGCGGCCACTTACGGTCCGCCACTTACTTGTTGATTGTCGCCATCTTGATGGTGTTCGTCGTCGTTTCCATCTTCCGCATGACATTGCGCGTCAGTTGGGCGATAAGTCTGTCCTCCTGTCTGGTGTTTTTGAATTTTTGCAGGAGGTACAGATGTATGACAAGATTTAGATTAGGGGTTTGAATAACATCTCTGTAATGTGTGGTGTAGTGGCAAAAAAACTTTTTTCAGAATTTTTTCAGTTCTTAGCAATGCCTTACTTGTCACTTTTAACAAATTTAACTCCTAATTTCAGGTCTGGTGGCAATTCAGTGTTGCCAGATTGGGGATATTATTGGGGAAAAAGAACTCTAGTACATAGGATCAAATAGTAAATCCTTTGATCATTGCAGGGGCCGAGATATTGTCCTGAATAGGCCAGAATAACTGCCCATAGCTGCTGAAGGAGGCTGATAGTATCTCATATTACCCTGGTAAGCACATACTGGCAAATACATCATTCATTAGTCATTACTCTAAGCTAAGGAATCTTACTCTAAGCTAAGGAATCTTGCATGATGTCACCACCAGTTGATGCCAACAGACGCAACACAGACTACACAACTTAAACCAGCACGGTAGGCTGGTTCGTGGTTTTTCAGTTGTGGTGCGGACGTGCAGGTGCATTGCTCGGATGACTTGACTTGGGCTTGATGTGAAACAAAAAGACTTTTGTGGACTTCCAAGTGCATTGCTCGGATGACTTGACTTGGGCTTGATGTTAAACAAATTATGTTGCATCGATTTGTTTAAAGACGTTTTGTGGACTTCCAAGTGCATTGCTCGGATGAC
>JAHWFP010041365.1:40098-67659 GCA_023313725.1 Lithobius niger
GTTGCATCGATTTGTTTAAAGACGTTTTGTGGACGTCCAAGTGCATTCCTCGGATGACTTGACTTGGGCTTGATGTTAAACAAATTGTGTTGTGTCGATTTTTTTAAACTTTTGTGGACGTGCAGGTGCATTCCTCGGATGACTTGACTTGGGCTTGTTGTTAAACAAATCGTGTTGTGTCGAGATTTTCGAAGACATTTTGTGGCTGTAGTACTATGCAAATGGTAATTTGTTGTTATTGTTGTTGATTGTTTTTTCCTACTTGATTTAGCATGATTTTTAACCCCCTTTGCGATTTTTGTGTACGATTGTAAATGAAAAGATAAACTAAAAAAAAAGTTTCACTTTCACAAGTTTCCCTTTCATTTACGCCTTAGGAGTAATGTCCATGTAACAATGGAGCTATTCCACTATTTTTTCGTATTTATTTTTATTTGTATTTGCGTTATTTTCGTATTTATTCGTATATTTTTGTGTTCTAGGGATTTTGATATAATTTTTTTAGGGGAGAGGCAGTGCCTTATTTAAGGTTAAATGCTTGCAGGCATCTGGGAACACTGGAGCACTTGCTCTCTTTTGAACCTCGCCTTCACCCCGATGCACCACTAAAGGAAATATATAAAACATGTCTAACACTGGTATGTTTCAGACAAGAAAACAGATACAACAAATCAATTCGCAATCTCTTCGCAACACGTTTCGTAAAGACCTGAAAGGGGACAACAACAATAAAACTACTAATTTGTATATGATCTGCACGATGAATACACAGACAACTATTTTCTTTTTAAACTATAATGTTTATTTGTGATTAGTTGAAAACATTTATGACACATGTGTGCACTACAGTTCAAAATGGTAAGATACTATGAGAATTGCCTTTACTTTTTGCCCTCCCGAAAAAACCTGGAAGTTTGACATTTATGGTTTTGCACATTAATGTATGGGTTTAAGGCAAGAAAACAAATTCTGTTGGTAAATTCTGAATTACCTGTTTAGAAAAACACCCGAAAAAGGTAACCTCGATAAAACTATATATATTTATTAACGATTTGCAAGGAATGTTCACTGATAATGCTTTCCTACTTAAACACAATTTTTTATTTGAAATCAGCTGGTAACAGTTATTAAACTACATTTCAAAATCGCAGGGCGTAAAAATGTTCCAAGACCTGCCTTGAACTGGAATGGAAACCCAAAATAACTACAAGCGTTATCCATGCAACAAACCACTAAGCAATTTATGCAATTAGCCTACGTACGTTTACTAATTAACGAACAATAATTTCAAAAAAAGTTCTGTAGAAAATGTAGTGAATTTAAAATTAACATCAGAGGCGATCCAGGATTTTATTAATAGAAACGCTAAGGACGTTGCTGTTCTAATATTTTCATACAAATATGTATTTTTTTATTGACAGTAGGAGGTATTTACGATATGGTTGGAGAACCCACCACTAGCAAAAGGTAAACTAGCATTTAGCTGCCTCTGATTTGTGATGCCACCCTTTTGCTACCGTCTTCTTTTGGCTACCTCTAATTTGTGATTTGCTACCTGCTCTCGCCCTGCACGAGGGTGTAAAACGTGACTTTTGCTACCTCCCTTTCCCATGGACCTAAGGAAATTTAGTTCTGAGCAGTTTTGGACCGAAAATTCAAGCGTAAAAAATGTCCGAGCCTTAGGGAAAATCCATGGTTTGTAAAAAATATGCAGATTTAGCAGAAACTTGCCGACCTCAAGAACCAATTTTCCAATTTTCCTTAATATTATTTATGGCAATTTATGTATGTTTATTTATCAAGAAAACTCAACCGAAGCACCATCGAACTTTATTTGAGGGACATCACTAGCGTAAAGCTTGCTGTCATGAGATCGTATGACTTCTGGTCGTTCGAGTTAACCTTGATGCACTTCCGGTCACTCAAGTAAACCTCGACTTTATGAGATAGTGTGACTTCCAGTTGCTCGAGTAAACATTGACATCATTTCCAGTTAAGAGTAAACCTTGACGTTAGTAGATCACATCATTTCCGGTCGCTTGAGTAAACCTCGATGTCTCTTCCCGTCAAAAGAGTTAACCTTGACGTCATGAGATCGCGTGACTTCTAGTAAACCTTGACGCCAAGGTCAAAATGCTAGGGACCAAACTTCCCTAGGTCCAGGAACAAGGGAGGTAGCAAAAAGTTCATGTCACACCCTCGTCCAGGAAGAAAAAAGGTAGCAAAACACAAATTAGAGGTAGCCAAAGGAGGAGGTACAAAAGGCACGGACCGGTGGTGTCTCTGACCATATCGTAAATACCCCGTCTATTAACATTTAAAATGAACTTATCCCCCAATCCTATTTCTGCTGTACCGTCTAATGCAGAGAGTGTTTTTGTCTATTGTGAGCAAGTAGAGTCTTCCGACAGCCAAACCTCTTAAAACATATTTCGCATTCCCACACGTGTCTTTGGTCTTTTGGAATATGCGTGGATAAATGACTTTCCAAGTCCGCTCGGCAGTAACAGCATTTTCCACAGTGAGGACACTTGAAACGTTCTGTGTGGATGTAACGATGAACATGAAGTTTCTTGTAAGTGTTGAAATCGATGTTGCATATTTCACAAACAAAGGATCGTTCTTCACAATATGCTCCAGATGAAAACATATCATCTGAAATTGATAATAGAAAAAAAAAGAAACTATTATCATTGACCGTATTTTTTTTCGGCAGGGAGGTGAATACAGTTTTTAAAATTGGAACTTCCTGTAGTATTATACTCATTGTTGAATCGCAGTTCGATTACTGCAGAAACATCACTTCGAAATACTATATCTCTAGCTTGTTTTCCGAATACCAAGTCTTGTAAATCTGTTATTTGACTAATGAGATATTCGATCTTTTTCCCCTCTAGTCACAACAACTCGGCAATGATACTGCCTCAAGTATCTTTAAAAGATAGCACACAATTCTACACATTTTAATAATTCTGACAGAACGTACATAACACTTACTTATAAAATATTGTACTTGTTTATCGTGTTCAAATTAATTTTTATTCCAATACATACAATAAATTACACACGTTTTCCCATAATTAGTGTGCACAAGCAAAACAGCAACTTAGGATCCAACACATCATTGCAATCGATCTAGATAATAGCTTTAAAATTACTAAATAAACTAAATTATTTAAAAATAATTTTGGTACACAAATCTATAGACACACGAAACACCAAAATTGTTGAAGTCTAAGACGTTTTCCTCAAAAAATAATTTGAGTTTGTGTATTACTCTAATGGAAGATGGATTGGATAACGTATAAATTTACCATACTTTCAATAAGAAATTCTGACTTGTGTAACTGTAAAGCTATTAAATTATTTTTAAAACATTCAAGTATGTAAAGACCTCTAAATGACAACTGACAAAGTAAAATATTTTTAAATAATTTGATGAATAAACTAACTACGGAGCAATTTCATAAAGTGGATATTCTCTATTAAAATTTAAATAATTGATGAAATTGAATTAAAGTAAATTTCCCTGCATTATTTTTGTTATTCCTAATCAGAGAAGTTGTCACGTGCAACGAACTTCGTATTGTTTCTGTAATATAAACTCGTATTTTTCGATAGGCAACATCTACTCGTTATATTATCACTGATAACAATGATGTGAAACTTTGTCCACGATGATTAAAATAAACAAATGGATAAGTGTTTCATACTAATGCAACATAATATACTACAGTTTTTAATGAAGCACAATTTCATGTAAATGCCTTCACATACTAAGATTAAAAATGAAAGGAAAAATGAGCCATGTGGTAAAATGATTGAAAATCTGGGACAAAAAACAATTAAACTGTATGCAGCAAGAACAAAAGTTTTGAATGAAAAGCTAGAAAAGTAAAAATTACTTCTTAATGCGTAGTTTTATTTGACAAATTAAAAATGTTGGAATGTTTTGGATAAGGGTGTAAAACGGAGACATTTTAATGTTTTTATTTCACACAATGCATATGTGGTTGTTTAGCAGAGTTTGGTCTTCAAGACAATTTTCGCATATTAAGCACTTAAAATGCCTTAAGTGCTTATTCCTGCGAGCAGCAAGTGATGTCTTTGACCCAAATGATTTCAAACATACTTGGTGAGAAACCGTAGCAAAGCTTGTGTTGAGTAATTCCTAAAAATCTGAAATAAATGGAAAAGAAAAATAATTATAAAGTATCCTACATTCTAATAAAAATAAAACTGGAGAAGGTGCAACAATCAGGAAAAATGAAATTTAAGTACACAGTGTAGTCTTTGCAGTCAGTTTGGTTGCAAAGTACATCATAAAATGTAGGAGCAAACTGTAGCAAATTATTGTACCTCAGTGTTCATGAATCACATTACCACCTGGGACACACTCTCAGAAAAATACGTCAAAGGATGAAAAGCTAGTTTTACGCGGGTTCCTTTACAAAACTCAGAATAAGCGAGCAAGCGCAGAAGAGTGGTAAGGGATTTAGTCTACAAGCCGAGATAATGCATGATGGAATTGCGTTACCAACCGATGTTTAAATATGTATTTTAAAAGTCCTGGCACCGAAGGGCTTATAGTTCTATGCGAAGCTACACAACAGAAACAGGGCCACCTACTCTTATTTAGTGAAGTATGATGCGAAGTAGGAAAATGAAGTGTCTCTTTCTGGTGTCTCACTGTTTGCATCTGTGACAATTTTTGAGCCCATTACCCATTTCATTTCAAACTTTCCACGTAGTTGGGAGAACTATTTTTGTAAATCTGTATTTATTTAATTTTTCAGAAAAAAGCCTTCAAAATAAACAGTGTTCTGACAAACATACCAAATGTAACATACACATTTTTTGGTCACATTTGAAGCAGGTCCATCTGCCGTGCAAAGAGTTGCGAATGTATTCTAAGATTTTGTCTATCACTGACTTTTTTCTCGGGAAATAATTCCAAAATAATTAGCATTTGATAGTTTTAATGTCAGGTTACAGGCTTCGTGAGGTAACCATAGCCACATTATCGACAAAGCTCTAGATCTATTACTAATGATAATTTCCAGCGGTAAAGATAAAGAAGAAAGACGGAATAGAGCAATGGCTAAAAAAAGAGACCCACCCCCCCCCCCCCCCGGAATAAGAACCAGAGGAGAGTAGCCTCTCTACGCACCAAAAAGGCCTTGAAGCATGACAGGTTGGGAGCTGAAACTACAGAAAGCGGCGGAGAATTCCATGGGTTAACCACCCGTTTAAAGAAAAAACATTGTCTAATATTAAGCCGGGATAATTTTCCACGTAATTTGAAATGAGATCCTCCAGCCCTGTTTGGAGCAAAATTTGATGTGCTCAATTTGAAGAAGACCATGAAGAAGCCACTAGTTAAGAATAGCACCTCCCCTATCAAATCTTTCATGAATGGTTGGCATATGGAGGTGCTGAAGTTGATTAGAGTAAGTAAGCTTACAGACAGCTTACACCATTCGGTGAGTCTACGCTGGCACTTTTCACGTTTATCAACGTGAGAGGAACAACAGGGAGACAAACTTTTGAACAAAAGTCAAGGATAGCATGTATGAAAGTTTGAAAAGCAAGGCAGAAAGGTGGGAATTAAGGTAGGAGAATTGTTGTAAAACGTTGCGAGCTTTACGAAAAGCTTTGCACGTGACATTATCAATGTGTTTATCAAATTTAAGTTTATTGTTAACGACAACACCCAAGATTTCGGTGATAAGAAGCTTGCTCTAACTGTTTGCCAAAGAAATAACATTTGTTGCGGCTGTTGTTATGGCCAAAGTGGAGAACTTTCTTTAAATCCTGGAAAGTGCAAAGTTAGTTAATTTTAGCCCAATTATACAAAAAGTTGAGACTGAGTTGAAGAAAACGATCATTGGCATAGCAGTTTGAATTCGTCACCATGGCTGATGTTCCATACTTGGAGTTTGGCAGATAGGTCATACATAAAAATATTAAAGAGAAGTGGTTCAAGAACCGACCCCGGTGGAATTCCATAGGTGGCAGAGAGCCAAGGAGCAAAAGCACCTCTTAGTTGTACACGTTGTTTCCTGGAAGACAAGTACGACTAGATCCAGGAAACGGTAGCGTTCCTAAACCGAAAAGGACAGTAGCTGGCTGATGAGGATGCCGTGATTCACATAGTCAAAGGGCTTTGCTAAAATCCAAGCAAATAATGTCACAGGGGATACCCTGTCAACCAGACTAGAGAGCGTAAGTACAAAGTAAATTTCTGAGGCAAGAGCGCCCAGAAATAAAGCCATGTTGAGAATACAGAAGAATTTGAAGCTCAAGACATTCATCAGTCATAGTCCTGTGGATGAAACCCTCCAGGATTTTACAGGCAATAGGAAGAAGACTTATAGGTCGGTAATTATTGACAATATAGTCTTTCAGAACAGTCTTTCGGAACTGGGGTTACATTAGACATCTTCCACTCAGAAGGTTAAAAGCACATGTTAGTAGAAGTACAGTTCCGGTCAAAAAAAAAACGCCTTCGTTATACGGAAAAAGTTCCAGGATTAATGTATGTGACTCTGAACGAAAATGTTGATATCTCAAAAACTACTGGACAGAATTGAATGAAACAAAAACTGGGTTGCTTATTACGATATCAGCTATATTTCTATAAGTGTTACATGTAATGGTAAGTAGCCAAATATAATTGGCCGAGCGAGCAACACGAGTTGATAACTAATAATATATCTCATAAACTACTGAATAGAATTGAATAAAACAAAAACTGGATTAATTGTTATGATATATGCTACATTTCTATACGTATCACATGCAATATTAAGCAGCAAAATATAATATGCAATTCAGTCTTTGTTTCATGAAAATCCGTTTAGTAGTTTTCGAGATAACTGTATTTCTACATGGTTGTTATTATGACCCTCGATATAACGAAAAAGGGTGTTTTTTTTACCGGAACTGTACAAAGGATCTGAAACAAGGTTCAGATAAGGAGTCAGCACAGTTCTTAAGAAAACACGCAGGAAGCTCGTCTGGCCCAGAAGAGGTATCTTCCTTAATTTTATGGAAAGATTCAGCGACGTCTTGTTTTGATAAGTGATCAGTGCCAACAGTGGGCTGAATTCGAGTGCGGGGTCGAGAAAAAAGAACGCAAATGGCAAAGTCATTGTTGAATTTATCAGAGATAACACGAGTATTCCATATAAATAAATAAATATTCTGTGAAAATGATTTTCTACAAAGGGTTAGTCAATGGAAAAAATACACTGTAGGTGCCTTTTTTTAATTTCCTGTGCAACTAAAATTGTAAAGAACAAAACTTACTACGAATTGGCGTGAGTTTGCTGATGCAATGTTAGAGTTGCTAAAGAATTGCAACATTTTCCGCATGTTGCACATACAAAGCGGTCACTATGCAAGTTCATGTGTATCTTGAGAGATTTCTACGAACGAAGCTAAAGTCTTCCAGCAAACACAACACGTCCTGTTTGAATTTTGAAATGTAATACCTGCAACAAAAAATAAGGATCGTCCAGGACATACTTTCAAATGTAAAGGCTAAACAAGTCGATTTCCGACTTTCATTAGTAGTAAAAAAAAAAAACCACTTCAGTGTATAACATTCGTATGTAAGCCTTAAAGAGACATAATACTTTAAAGGAACGGATACAAGAAAACGACATGTAAGCCATCAGTGTCACACTAACATGTGTAAAAGAATCTCCAGCTTCCCAAAAAAAATACAGGCTGGAGCTTCTTTTACACGTATTACTGCGACACTGAAGGCTTACATGTATTTTTCTTGTATCTATTCCTTTAGAGTATTACGTGTTTTTAAGGCTTCCACACGTATTTTACTACTAATATCTGTTATTTTTTTCTTCTGCCAACATGAAAAACAGCAACAACAAGGGTATTGTAATCACCTTAAAATAACTGTTATGAGAGTATGGGCTTTTTTAATACTTGAGTTTTAATCTAAAAAAAAGTTAATTGAAAAAGATAGGTCCCTGGTTCGATCTCTAGTGAAAGAAAAAGTCTCAAATAGAGCCTTGCAGTCATACTAAAATAGCATTCGAAAAGTTCTGGTCCTTGTTAATACCTAATTTTTAAGCTATAAAAAGTGAAATCTGTTCATTGGTTCGATCGCATGGAGAAAGCAAAATTTCCCCCAACAAGAATGGCGTAGTCACATTCTTCACCAATCTTCACCATTCTACCCCATTCTACAACTTGGCCTTGTCCATGCCTACGTTTTAAGCTATAAAAACTGAAAGTTGGCTCACTGGTTCGATATCTAGGTCAAAGCAAAATTGTCCCAACAACAACAACAACAACAACAAGAATATCGTAGTCACATTAAAATAACAGTGAAAAGGATTTGATCCTACAGAGTGTCCCATTTAAAAAAACTGATTTAAAAGTATCATATCTCAAAAATCCTACAACATTTCTACAATAACAAGGTTGTAGCCAAGCATTTAAAGTTTTTTTTACATTCTTTCTTTTTATATTCTGACAATACGTTCCATGTGTCTGCCCTGCAATTGTATAACGCTTCGAAGACGAAGTGTGAAATTTTGCACAACCCTTTTACACACACTGATGACCACTTCTTTCATGACTGTTCGAATGCACTCCTGAAAAGTATCCAATGACGTCACTCGATGTTGAAGGATAAGGTTTTTCCAACAACGAGTGATGTCATTGGATACTTTTCAGGAGTGCATTCGTGTAGTCCTGAATGAAGTAGACATCAATGTGTGTAGAAGGGTTGTGCAAAATTTCACACTTCGTCTTCGAAGCGTAACGGCGCGTTTGCGCAGTGACTCGCCTTTGCATTCTCGTAGCTAGAACTCAATCGCGATGGCAAAGGTGACATTGCCATGTCACAACGCTAAATAACAACGCTAAATGGATTAGTTAAATCCGACATCGTTTGAGTAAACACTTGCAGTCTTATAATCCGTGTCAATAATATAAAGAATTCCTCCTGACGAAACAATTTCCCCAAACACTTCTGAACTCACGTTATTTGCTGTTTTCGTTGCGAGGCGGCAGACATAAAGCCGCCGCCATGTTGGAATTTGAGGTGATTTCTAGCTTCTAGCTGCGAGAATGCAAAACCGAGTGTTGCGTAAAAGTGCCCTTATACAATTGCAGGGCGGACACATGGAACATATTGTTAGAATGGAAAAAGAAAGAATGTAGAAAAAACTTTAAATGCTTGGCTGCAACCTTGTTATTGTAGAAATGTTGTAGTTATCATGTTTTTAGAGATATGATTTTTTTAAATCGTTTTTTTTTAAAAGCGTGACACCTTGTAGTTAATAACTACGTTTCAACCTAAAAAATTTAAAGTCGGTTCGGTTCATTTGTCCGATCTACAGGTGATAGCAAAATTTGTCCCACAAGAACAACAACAACAGTATTTTAGTCACATTAAAATGACTGTTATAAAAACCTGTGCCTTGTTAATATTTACTTTTTCAGCTACAAAAATGGAAAATCGGTTCATTAGTTAGACCTCTAGGAGTAAGCGAAATTGTCTGAACAATAGTAACAACAAAAACAGTATTGTATTCATATATTAAAATACATGTTAAGCGAATCTAGGCCTTGTTAATTCCTACGTTTCCAGCTACAAAAATTGCGCACACTCCATGGCTAAACAGATTCCCGATTGTTCGAAAATTGAAAGGATATTGAACTCTTCGCAATCAGGAAAATACATCTACATAGTACAATGTTGGAGCAATAGGAAGGTCCGATTTGTTTCCGGAAATTGGCTGAGAGATGGATTGACCTCTAATCTGATTAGCATGTTCAGTGCAAATTTGCATGTCAGAAGCCTGATTGCTGTATTGCTAACTGCCTAACTCATTAGTTATGCGGCTTAAAATCCACGGATGCGAATTTGGAAAAGTCGTCAGAAAACACTGTATCTCCGACTTGGAAAAGCAAGGAGTCATGGATTAATGATGGCCTTTGCTGCATTCTTTCCTCCGCCTGGATTTGGCTTCTGCTATCTGGAACAAGTAAGTCACTTCCAGGTTGCAATTATTGATTGAGAAGTAACTTAGCAGGTGACTAGTTTGTTACAATATAGCGAAGTTTGAGTGACCAGAAAATAGTTTTACTGGACAAATTCGTGTTTTACCGTATGCTCATTTATCTTTGTAAATTAGTTTAAAGCTATCTATTCACATTTAGCTTGGCCGTAACTACAGTAAAAACTGATGTTACGGGCCTAATAATACACTTTTTATTTAGATAGATTTCCAATTTAACAGAAGTAAATTGTGGATCATTAACAGACACTAAACCATGCGCAATTGCTGTTTGCTGTGACGTCACCATGAGTTAGCCAATGACGAACGAGAACAATGGCTGTTTGGCCTTCTGATTGGACTAGCCCAGTCACGTGATATGCACGACACAGCAAACAGCCATGGCGCATGGTATAGTAGTTTACAACAACAATGGCAAATAATTCTAGAAATTTAAAATGAGTTTCGGTAAAGTAATTTTCTTCATAGAAGAAATGAATGGATATTTTGAATAAGCATCAATTATGACCAAATACTTCTGTGAATGATTCCAACCATTAAGCTGAACGTTTCACATTTGGTAGAATGTTACTAGTTTATTTAAGCTTATAACATAGCTATCGCTTGCAATAAGTCAATACTATAAATTGTTAATAAAACAATACAAAATATTAAACTAATTAAATAGGCTTAAAATAAGAATTAATTATTCATAGCAAAACCTAGTGATTCAGAACCAGACCAGTGACATTCATTAGTCATAACCCTGTGGATAAAACCCTCCAAGATTTTAGGCCACTAAAAATTAATTAAGTGGTTCTCAGGAGTGGTGCTAAAAAAAAGTTGATGTGGGCGGTGTTTTTTTAACGTTTTATTCGTGATTTTTCAGATGCGGGTGATGGCTTTTTTTTTTTTACCAAAGAAAACGAAACCAGGAGCTTACATTTTCTCATCGAGTGCAATATCTATGTTTTAAAGCCAGGATCAGCACATTTGCACATTTTTGATAACAGTCATTCTTTATATCTAAGTTTTTAGTTGTGACATGCCTGTGAAAAAATTCGTTTCTGTGCGATCATGTGAATGAAAAGGAAAAATTGAAAATTAGCCAACAGCGAAAATCATACACGAGAAATGAAGTATTACCAGCACCGCAAGAGTTTTTGATAAAAATATAGCCTATAAAAGTGCACATGTAAAATAATAAAACACGACGTTTCGGGGATAATCTGCACCCCGTTATCAAGTGTGGATATCCGCTCAAAGGCTTCGTACACAAATAAAAGAACACAAAATCATGTTATGACAGACACATCTTAAAAAATAAAAATTTTAAATACGAGAAATAACGTAGTTCAGTAAGCCACCTTTATGCACTTACATTTCGTCGGAGTGGCATGACCCGGATTCGAACCGGCTACCCAGTTTGCCCCTAGATCACTTGCATAGCGCCCTAATCGCTATGGCCACATCCTCCCGACATAAAGAGAGCTCACTGAACCCGTTATTAAGATCACAACCGTGACCAGGGCTCCATTCGACCGAAATTCACTCGCCAAAGACATTGGAGAAGGAAGACAAATATGTTGGCTAATTTTCAATTTTCCTTAATATTATTTCCGGCGATTTGACGGATTTATGTCTATTTTTTTTATCATGTGAATGAAGCAAAGCGCTCATGTAGTCATCGGCTCCAGGAAATGTTTGGTGAAAGTGCTGATGCATTATTGGTAATTTTTTTTTAGACAATGCCATAACAAACGTTTCATGCGTTAAGAAAAAAACCCATGCGAGTGCTCTCGAGACCAACTTAATTAATTTTTAGTAGCCTTAGAGGCAATAGGAAGAAGGCTAATAGGTAGGTAATTATTAACAATATGTTGAGAGCTGTCTTTCGGAATTGGGGTTACCTTAGCCATCTCCCACTAAGAAGGGAAACAGCACATGTTAATAGAAGTAAAAAAATATCTGAAAAAAAAAACCGTTCAGCTACGGAGTCAGCACAATTCTTAAGAAAATATACAGGAAGCTCGTCTACCCCAAAAGAAGTATCGTCCTTAAATTTATGGAAAAATTCAGCAATATCTTGTCTTGAGAAAGAAACAGTGCCAACAGTAGGCTGAATATGATCATGAGGTCCAGACAAGGAAGTGGGAAAATAATTGTTGTGTGTTTCAGCGATAACAAAAGTATTCCATAAATATCCTGTGATAATTATTTTCTGCAAAGGGCTAGTCAATTGAAAAACAATACACTGCAGATACCTTTTTTTTTTATTTCCTGTGCAACTAAAATTCTGAACAACAAATTCTATGAATTGACATGAGTTTGCTGATGCAACATTAGACTTGATAAAGAATTGCAACATTTTCCGCATGTTACACACACAAAGCGGTTACTATGCAAGTTCATGTGTATCTTGAGAGATTTCTGTGAAGCTAAAGTCTTCCAGCAAACTCTACAGGTCCTGTTGGAATTTTGAAATGCAACACCTGCAACAAGAAATAAATATTCGTCAAAGACATAGTTTCAAATTTAAAGGCTAAAGAAGGCGAATTACAACTTTTATTAGTTGTAATAAACTCTTAAGCCTAAAGGTTGGGTTAATGATTGACATTAGCAGCAGCCGTGAACTCATGCCACCAATCATGCCAGATTGGTACACACTCTTAGGCGTGGTTCAAGCTTTCTTAGCCGGCCTTGCGGAAACAGATTTCCGATTATAAAAAAATTGAAAGGAAGTTGAAATCTTAACAAGCGGGCATCTAGATGGTACGATGTTGGAGCAACAGGGCAATCCGACTGGCTTACCATGGCAATTCCGATCAAACCCCACCCATCCTGAAATGGACTGAGCGGTAGATCCACCTCTGATCTGATTTGCGTGTTGAGTGCACATTTAGATGTTAGAAGTCTAGTTGTGATACCACCAATCTAAGTCAATAGTTATGCGGCTTAATATTCACGCATGCTGATTTGGACGAAATCACAAAACTTGAAAAAGCGAGGAGTCATGGATTATTGATGGGTTTTGCTACATTCTTTCCTTCGCCTGGATTTGACTTCTGCTATCTGGAACTTTAAGTCTATTCCAGTAATAAACAGGCACGAGGAGAAAATCGCATGCTTAGAATAAAGCAGAATACGTCACCTTTAAGCACTTACTTTCATTCCAGTGTCGTCACCTTGATTTAGTCTCTCACCATTATACGACGTTTCTGCAATATGGCCACTTGTCTGCTGCTGCAGAGATGACTTACTTAATCCATTATTATGATCATAACCGTGACTAGAACTCCATTCAACCAAACACGCTTAGCCATAAGCAATGGAAAGGTTATACAAATCAACACACACTAATAAGGTTTAACTAAGGAGAAATATACAAAAACAAATTATTATAAATAATGAAATTAAGTCGAAAATAACCCTTCAGCGAAAATAATTTTCTTAATGGCTCATTTTCGACTTGTAATTCCAAATGTTGCAATACTTACTATACGGAGCCACATTTTTGCCACAGTATTAAACTCAACCTTTTACTTTGTTTTTATTATTTTGTAGGTACAGTTCTTCATCAAACAACTGAAATGCCCATGAGTTAAATTGGCATTATCTATTGGGGGATTCAGTAGTCAGATGGTGAGCTGTGCTGAATTTTGCTCTTCCCACTTAGGAAAATAAGACTGAAATCTAATTTTTTTTTCTCCTGTAATAGAATCTTGTTGAGGTTCTAATGCTTATTGTGGAGAGTAATTAAAAAATCATCGGGGAACACCAGCTATTATTGCATTATTTTTATTGATGAAACTTGATAAAATCACCAAGGCAACCATACACACAATTACATAAATTGGTTAGGCGCTTCACACTCTATCCACTGTGTCAGGTTCATATCAGTATATATAGTTCCGGTGTGGTTCATACCTGTGAGGTGAACAGAATTATTGGCCACAGCTTTTATAAGAAAAAGCTTGCCATTGTTTGATCAGCACATGTATCAGACTATGACATGTTAAGTATTGAGAGAGAAGAAGCACTTGTTAACCACTGGACATGTATAGAGCAGCGTCAAGTGACGTCATATTGGCTACGAGACACCATTTGAAGGTAATAGCTACAAGGTGCACTAGATTAAAATGTAACGGAAAAAACGGCACTTCTAGTCAAGACAGTGCTTTGAGAGCAGATTTCTTAGGCTTAAAAAACGTTGTTTTTTCCAACAACAAAAATCGCGCGTTATATGCTTAAGAAATCCAGTCTAATAGCATTGGCTTCAATAAGACGATCTTCCATTCTCCCTCCAGTGCTCCTGGCAGCTAACCCAGTTACTGGCTCCACCATAGAGTTAACCACAATAATACTACGTCGTGTCACTGCCCTATAATGTTCTAAATGTATGTTACTATGGCGTGAAAGTCTCTGCTTTGATGTGAAAGTGTAGAGGCAAACTTGATATGTGTATATGGCCGCCGTTTTAGCATGACCAATTATATCTAATAAAAGAAAAATGGGCTTTGTTATCGTTAGTCAAGCTTTACTAGTGTCAGTTGTGACTCATTCATCTGTTAACGCAACTGGGTACGAAGTTTTGAGGATTTTAATTTAAATATCAAAATTATCAAACATTAATCAGAATTTAATCATCTATCCAACATTAATGACACAGGGAAATTAATCAATGTAACTCTTGACGCATAAAACGGCACCTTAAACCATGGTGCTGTCATGGCTCTCAATTAATGGTTGACGACCACTGGTTCTCTCCAGCCAATCCACCAAGACCATGAGTCTTTACTGTTTTATAAATTTTTAGCTTTTTTATAAATCTAGGTGGAAATGTCGAAAATATAATGTACATTTTTAAAAATCTAGTTTGTGAATTGTTATATTCAAATTAGCTTGGCATGAAAGTTTATGAGTACATTATTTTTGATAGCCTGATGAGCCACACGAGTGGTGATGAAACATTATGTTTTTTTAACATAAGTTGACAAATATTTAAAACTTTTTTTGCGTAAAATTGTCGTGGCCAAGCAAACATAAACAAAAAATCTTTAAAATAAATAGTTTTGCAGCTTCCAAAAATGACAACAAATGACTAGTGCTAAATGTCCCAAATAACACATGTATAATTCTTGTCTTAATTTTGATGTGCAGAGTTTGAGAATTATGTCTACACTCAGAAGTTAATAAAAACCGTGAAGTTCCGACCACCGTTACACCTGTTGTGAGAGTCAACTTATTGAATCAGTCAACAAAAAATAAAACTGATTTAATAAGCATTTTTTTTATTTAGGTTACGAACTGGTTGTTTTCATAAGGGCTGGCGTACAAAATTAAGAAACATGAAAATTTTAATCAAGCACGTCATTCAATTTACGCATTAGCTTCTACACATCCACTTGTAATTGTGTTTACTAGCAATGCTTGCTACATTCCATTAACGAATAGTTTGTTGATGGTAGCTGGTAAGTTAGGCAATAAAAATGAATTGGTTATTGGCATTACCAGTCCCACATTTGCAGCAGTTTGCTAAAATCAAATGGGTTTAGAAACATACCATTAATATTCTGGCGTCTTAAATTCTAGGATATGTACATGAAACACAACACGACAGTTCCAGCAGCTTAAACCTGCTCTAAGTAAAATTTCAAGGATATCTAATTATTAGTGAACTAAGGTGGATAAATACAACACTGAAGCCGTCTGTGTTATCCTTCTCACCAAACGATAATGTGTCGGAACATGAACTTCTGGGATAAATGAATAATGCTCAAAAGCGCTTCTTCCTTAATAGTTTTTTTTTAACATTCTAACATTTAAGTTTAAAGGAACACACAATATAAGAGCATTCTCATTTCTACTAATCAATCTTTTCAGATAAATTTACATTACGTCATTAGCTTTCATTTCATTTTCAATCATTATGACGTTTTTTGATCAACGTGTTCATCGTTGTAGTGATTCGTCAAACTGCTACTGGAAATGAAGCACAGTCCACAAATATGACAATTCCAGGAAGCAGGTTGCTTTGGTTGGTGCTTCCTGTTGTGAATGTCAAGTCCTCTGCGAGAATAACAGCATTGTCCACATGTAGCACATTTGAAACGTTCCATGTGGAAATTCCGGTGTGCTTGTAGTGTAGGCTTTGATCCCACATGCTGGTTGCAAAAACTGCACACATACATCCTGCCTCTTCTTTCAAGAACGTCACCTACAAATCAACAGCAAAAACACTAGTGTTAAAAGAAACAGAACACACAAAAACATGAAGATGGTTCTTCACATTATGTTGTACAAAGTGTTATTCTTAAATTATGCAGCAAGTAATCCAATAGAAAGATGATGCTGAGCAAGCCAAAATTATTTGTTTGGGATTAAATCAAGACACGTTGGTCGGGAGCAAATATGAAAATAAGTTTCAGCGGTACTCTTAAAACAAAAATTAGCGATTGGTGGGTTTTTGCAACTGTTCTGTAGAATCTTCGGGAAATTAAATGACTAGTGGGGGAAATGTCGAACTGAAAACAAAACGAAGAGCACCAATGAGCATGATGAATCGGGGCAATGACTTATCATGATTTTTTATGATTTATAACGACCTGCTCTCATGATTTTTTTATGATTTATCACGAACTGCTATCATGATTTATCATGATCCACTGTCATGATTTATCATCATGAATAAGCATCATCATAAACATCATGACAAATCATGAAAGACGACATGATAAATCATGACTACCATTCATGGCAAATCATAATAAATCATGACAAGTCATTGGCCCAATTCATCATGGAATACTCATGATTTTTTCATTGCATTGTCATGACAATTTCATGACAATTTTTCATAAGGGGCATGGGTACTAATACACTGTAAATTTTTTGTTACCACTCCTGTTCAATTGCTGTTAAAAACTACAGCGTTAAGTGACACATGATATTAGGTCCTACTATATTGATGTTTCGTAATCCTTTTTTAATTAATGCATATTTAAATTCATCCCGATTTGGAGGAATTTGTTCCTTTTTTGTTACAACTTGAATATCAGGTAGCTTAATCAAGGAATTGTTCAAGCAACCACATGGATTTGGTATAAATATGGCGGCATGTTGCTGTTGAAACAACCGCCAGTTACCTAAGTTTACGTCTTTTTGAAAAAAGGTGGTTTTATTAAACTATTTGTTTTCTGTGATTGGGGCTGGAATTCAGCGTCATGCTAGACTCTTAATTTTTGTGCTCTATTTTTCAACAACTCTTCCAGCAAATTTTGAACAAGAAAACATAATGTCTGGGATAAGAAACTGTACCACACAATTCCGGTATACAGCTCCCAACGGCGATGCTAGTTTCCGACTTTAATTTTCATTGGACTAAAGGTGCAACCCATATTCTTTTCTTCTCGTTACCTACCATACGTAACTCTAAGAGAACACCAGCGGCTTAGGCGCCCACGACAGTTTGTTTTGTTACAATTCGTTCTAATCCTACTGCTGAAACAGATGTCTTACTTTTAAACTCGGTGCAGGAGCTAGGAGCAAATTAAAAATTAGTTAGCATTCCTTAACAAACATTAAACTTTCTGGCATTTTCTAAAGTATTTGACAGAAATATTATTTAGTGACTAGCAACCCTTTCATGCTTTATTCCAAAATCCACGTTTGGGGTTACAGCCCCGACTAATACCCACAGCGAAAAACCACGATTTCGCAGTGATAAACCCCAATAGTATTCCTTCCACACATATCCTTGAAGTTCGGGGCTATCATTTAATTTTTACCTCATTACAACAGCCGTCGCAATGCACTCTTTTCCTCCACTCCCTCTCTCTCTCTCCCCACCTCCTAATTTCCCTTCTATTTCATTATTGCACACCAATGCTCACAGCGCTGAAACATTGCACTAAAGCCTGGGCACAGCCACCTGCAGTAAAGGCCGGATCAGATCAAGACAAATTAGGCAAGTAAAATCAACCATTGACATAGAAGGAAGCGCAAGTTTGCTACGTGCTGCCATCTCTACACCAAGCGGCGAAATTTCAAACTAACAGACCAGGGTTCCAAATTTTGTCAACAGATGACGCCACTTGGCAAACTTGCCGCGTCATTATTTGATTCGCCGTTTTGCGGAGCATTGTGGGAGGGAAAGATGATACGGCCTTAACTGTAGGTGGCTGTGGCCTGGGTCGTTTCTGCGTCATATGTCCTTCACAGAAGAACGTGGATCGACATTCAAGTCCTGACTCTGGTACTGAAAACTCGGTGTACGGTCAGGGTCCACTTGAGTCCTCTTGCGGAAGGATCAGGAAGAAGAAACTTTTACGTAAAGACAGAGCCAAGCATTTTGCTTTCGTGTGAAAGATGCCATCTACCCGGTAAAACCATTTATTTAAATATAGAAAAAAGACACCCATTCAACCTGCTCTCTCACTCATTGATTGGATAGCTGGTTCTGACGATTGTCAAACAGATAGGCGTTCGAAGGATTCCATGAGCACCAAACAGGAACGCGTTCACCTGGCTTCCACGATCACTCAATAAGAAGGCATCTTCTGGTTCCGCGATTCTTATTTGACAACATTGGAATCCAGGAGAAAGACCTGACAACATCAATGGGCCAATATATTGGCAGAATTATATGGTGCCTCAATGGAAGCGTGTGAGTGGTCGGCATCTACTCAAGATAGTAAATAAATGGTCATAACCAAACGTCGATTGATCCCTTTGGTTATTTTACTGTTAGTTACTGACGATGTTTTCAGTAAAACATATTAGAGTAGAGTTGTCAGTAATGCACGGTTTAATGCTTTTTTAGTATTTGCGTATGTCTATCCTTACAATTAATTTCTTTGGGCTCCCAAAGCCAATTAAATGGCCCCAAAAAATATTGGCAAACAAAACTAATGATAGTAAATCATCAAAGCACTTATACAGTAAACTAAAATCAATTTGTTGGATTGCTCATAATAGTCCACGAGTTACGCACGGAAATATGTTTTTTCTTGTGTTAACTCGCAAATAAATAAATAAAAACACAGAGTGTCATGGAGCGACAAAACGTCGGTATGTGTTTTAATTGTTTTTTGCATACATGAATTGAAAAGAAATGTTCTTAAGCCAAGTCTAACCATCTTTATTGAACAGTTTTACGTCGAATAATTATTGTTGTGTTGAAAAACGTATTTTATTCCATTAAATTGTCCTCCTAACATTGCGTAACATCCCTAGGTATGACTTTTAAAGGAACTAAGTAACACATGAAAATATAACAAAAAACTGTAATCAAATTTTACATAAAATCTGTATTGTTTTTAGCACTCAATAAGAAATAGGTTCTGTAAAATCCTCTTCCGTTTGAAGTATATTACTCTTAAATAACTGCAATATAAAACCAGTGAACATAATACAACTATTTACACATAAAACTGCATAAACAATCAACTCTTCAACAGCTTTAGAACGTGCCTAAAGTTACCCACTTTATTCAAGAGTACAGGCATTGCAAGTAAAAAGTTTCTAAAATAAAATGACATTACGTTCAATTTAGTTGACCATTCATGTGTCATGTCAGCAGTATAACATCATTGAAATATAAATTGAGTGTAATTATTACACAACTCTACCTCAACTGCACGATTATTAGTAACGAAAAATGTGAGAAAAAACAGTTTTATATGTCATTGTGTTACTGCAGTGCGCTAGTACTCCGATTAACAAGGAAGTGCAATAGGTTAAAATACAAACAAAAAAAATGCTACAAAGGCAGGTAAGTGATAAATGATGTATTCGAAAGATATGAAGAAAATCGTCCAACTAATAAGATTGTCTGATCATTTATACTTAGTACGAATAATACGGAGTCAATTGCAGCAGTTATCCACGTCGTGCTTAACTACTAACAAACTTAAGGCCAAGCGTGGAATTAAGGCAGAAAGACTTGGTGCAGTGGCCATACACACATTCAACGACAGCAAAGTTTCCCTTTATATTCTAATGTAGAAAAACTTTGAAATTTAAGCCCCGAACAATGCCTAAATTATCAGTATCAAGCTCAAACAACTGTATCAAACTAACCACCACCACAAAACTTAAAAAATAAAATTAAACTAAATTGAATAAATAATTAAACACTTATCAATTGCAATCCACACTGATAACCTATCAGCCCGTTATCTCCTAATCAAGACATACGAAACAATTCTGCAATAATTACGTTTTGATTATAAAAACAATAATGCCAAGAAGTATGCAAAAACTCTAATATTGCTAACTTTGCGAACAAATTCTAACTAAATGTAAACCAGTTATAAACTGAAAAATTATAAAAACACAAACTCTAATCTCCAACACACAAACACTTTTGGGTATCAACTCATTACCTCACACATTAGTGGTGAATTTTAGCAAAGCTATTTGCTTCTCATTATCAAAATTATTTCAATCTTCAGCCACTAAAGCCAAACATTAAAATCCCATCTGATGTCATTTACCATTAATTATTGAATACAAATACCAATCTGGAAAAACGGCAGATATATGTTAGCCAATGATCAAACAGTAAAACAAGTTGCAGACATTACATAAATACACAATGACACAGCTAAAAAATAACAACATGATTTTCAGTTATCCATAACTACCATGCCCAGTTTGCTATTTGAAAAATATCCACTTATGCAGTAGCCTAACCAGTCGGCATTAAATCCAGTTTTGCTGATTACATAAATACTCAAATACGAAAAAAATAATGTTTCTTTAAATTTATTTGCTAATATTTCCAAATATTGTGATTCAAGTCCATGTCTTCCTCTTTACCAGTCAGACGCACTGACCACTGGGCAATACCAGTCTTTCACCTACGCGGTACTAACTTTAAGTATTGAGGTACTTGACACTTTGACAAATTTTTTCTGGTTTTCTGTTTTTACATACTTTATAATTACCATGTATTTACTTTTTAGTTCACACCTAATTTGTTTATTCAAAGTCATAATAATTCATTATTAAATCGTAGGCAAGCGGGCGAAATTAATGAGTGATCACACCAAATGGTCATATGAATGTAGTGATGGCAGACTATATTAAAGGATGATCCTATTAAATATTAGACAGTATTGGTAAACCGCCCAACCCTCTTAACCACGAAGCTAGAAAAAACTTTCTAAGTTTTAATCTGAGCTGGTTAAGTTTCTGCTTACCTTTACTTTAAGGTCACTGTATTAAAGAGTGGCTTCAACATGTAGTCAGTAGTACAGCAATATCACAAGCGCAATCATTTTTTTGCTCAATCATGAGTTGCGTTCCGAAGCTGAAAAAATTATCAGCTCTGGAATGTAACGTGTGGTTGCGAAAATCAGGGACGACGCTAAGGGGGGGGAGGCCCTGGCGCCCCCCCCACTCATCAGATCAAAATAAAACGTATAAACAAAGAAAATTCTGGTTATTTATTAAGAAAACTACGTTAGTTTCTTTCAATGCGACAAGAAGGACTTGAGGTTACATCAATACAGCCCAGCTGATACTGTGAGAGTTGAAAGATCATCTTTTTTACAGCTGGATTTAAAAATGTTCCCAAAAAATAGGGTATGAAGCAGGTTAAGAACGTTAGGTGTGAGAAAGAATTACAAGAGTGTTATTTTGATTTTTTTTGAGGGGGGGCCGCTAAAGTTGAATTTTTCAGTCCCCCCCCCCCCCTCCAGATATAATTGCTGACCCACTGCCGTCTCCCCAATAAAGTGATTCTAGTGTCGTCCCTGGAGAAAATATATCACTACTTAAACTACGCTCGAGTTGTATTTGAAACGAGAATATACCATCTCCTTTAAAAATCGACTCCAAAATAAAAACTTTCAACATCCATAATACTGTCTAGTTTTACTATAACGATTTCTTACCTAAATTAATAATTCCCTTTTGCACATATGACGAAAGTCTACAAATTGTCGCTAAATGCATACTCATTTGTTCATGTAGAGTTTGTAGGAATGGTATTTTCTACGTCCGCCACGATGGATAAAGCAGCTTACTTCCCCCAACGAACCATCACAAACTTGCCAAAAGTAGCCTAACTTACCGTAAAAGCAGACGATTGTTGTAGGACTATACCAGTAACGGTGCATCAAGCATGTTTTATTTTTAATGAAAATGTTGTTTCTTAGATTTAAAATAGAATATTATCCAAAACATTACTAACTTCTACAACAAATATTATTAATTTATTTTCAACTAGTTATGTTTAATTTATAGACCGCATTTAGTTTTTTACATGCTACGTTTGCTGCTGCCACAATAGTTTTGTTGTTGGAATATTACTGGCGATTCAGACAACTACTAGTTTCGTTTGGTTAATTGTCATTAGAAAATTATAAAGGTACATTCTTATGCTAAAATAGAGCTAACTACTTCCTAAGACTGACTTTTGACTTTTCATATATATTTTCCAGGTCTCTTTTTCCAGTATATTGACTAAGTTCTGACTGACTGACTAAAGAAATTAGGCTGAGTGCTCTGACTAATCAGTCCTATTTACAGAAGTAACACTTTCAATAGTTCATCTTGCCAACTTTCAACATTTTAAACTTTTAAACTCTTTAACTTGATAAGCAAACACATGAAACAAAATATCAGTAAAAGTGTGTCTACAAAATAACATTTTATAAAGCGGCATAACTAAAAAGACTTTTTCTTTAGCAGTACGGCCATCACCAGACAAAAAAATATTTTTTTGTGTGTGACGATTTTTTACTTTTTTTCCTGAAATGCTGATTGTCTAAACCATGCGAAGTGGTTATTTGTCGTGACGTCACCATGAATTAGCCAATGACGAACGAGAACAACGGCTGTTTGGCCGTCTGATTGGACTAGCCATGACGTGTGGTATACATTTTTGGTAAAAGAAACACGCTGCTTTGAAAGATAGGATACACCGAATGACATTATTTAAACCTTTAGGTGTAGAATAAACAACAAACAACAAGTTAAAGAGTTAACAAAGAAACCAGTCAGCATTAAATACTAGCCTTTTGTGAATACAAGACACACTAATATGAAAAAGACGCAAAAACAAATTCCCTGACTAGGGATTGAACCCAGGATCTTTTATATACGAGTCAGTGGGCTACTATCTATGATACAGAGACAAACCTTGCTACTAACTTGCACCAACCTCTGAAGAAAAGTTTTTCCCTTCGTGTACACACGGTGAGACAAAAGTGTGCACCATCCTGTACTACTACCGAACATTTCAAGAGGAAATAATCCATGGTGTGTCAAACGATGGTGCCATGAATAAGCCTGGTGCCACCTTTCAAGATTATTCCATTACTGACTTTCAATATAATGCTTGGATTTTAACCATTTACATTGTTTACCTGTAAAAAATTGCTAAAAAGACCAATCGTGGAAACAAAACGAAATTCGGATCACAACAGCTGTGGGTCTGACAAATAACTACACTATAACAAGCCATAGGATGGTAATCAAAGATGCGAACTGGTACAACTAAGAAGATTTTGCATTGGATCCTGCAAACATTAGCGATAAATGAGTACCAACTGCTTATTATGACTAATTAATGTTAATTACCCTTGCAGCATAGTTGGTCGGCACCCGGTTCGTTATTGGTTCTGCGTTCGAGTGCTACGTAGAGCTGTTGTAATTTCTTGTTTTCTCAAATTATTGCATCTTATAGTTCTCACAAGGCTAGTATTTAATGTTGACTGTCTGCTTCTTGAACATTTTTGATACAGATTAACTAATTGGCCACACGATCTAATTATTCAGCTGTTTGGACTTCAGCCTCTCTATTTTAACACCAGGGTGCTTCTTCCTAGTGTGCCGGAGGAGATTGTTACGAGAAACACAGACAGTTCCACAGATTCCACATAGAAACTGGGGTCGTTCTTCTTTCGGCAAGTGGGTTGTTTTGTGGTCAGACAAATGCTGCCTGTTGTGGCAATTCTTGCCACATTCGTCGCATCTGAATCTACCCTCATGTACGAGAAGGTGAGTTTTCAGAGAACTGTGATTACAAAATCGAGCCTCGCAAACGTCGCAATCGTAGCTTCCATCTTTGCTTGCAAAATGGAAAAAACCTAAAATATAAAAGGGAAATGTTAGATGGTAAACAAAACGAGGAATTGAACAATATGTAATACTTTTCAACACGGATTTCCGTACCCTATTTAGTACAGAGCTAAAGGATATTGTGTCTTAGTAAGTATAGTCACTACCTGGTTACTAACTAATTATGTGTTGTTAAGACATCGTTTATGGCAGTCAACAAAATATGTAAATAAATAAAGAAATCACAAGGTAAAGGGTAAACGAAGCAGGCAGTCTGCATTAAAGACTGTCCTTGTGAGGATACACAATACACTGAGAAAGAAAGAAAAGACAACTGCCCCGACTGGGACTCGAACTAGCCGGGCGCTCTAACCACTGCGCTACTGGGGCGGGTGCTGGCTACTGGCTCCAGCCGAGGAAAGTAGCTGTTCAATCTTTCTCAGTGGTGTCTTAGTCTCTAGGACACCACTGAGAAAGATTGAACAGCTACTTAGCTCGGCTGAAGCCTGTAGCCAGTACCCACCCCGGTAGCGCAGTGGTTAGAGCACCCGGCTAGAAAATGGGAAGTCCGGGGTTCGAGTCCCAGTCGGGGCAGTTGCCTTTTCTGTCTTTCTTAGACTAGTGTATTGTGTATCCTCACAAGGATAGTGTTTAATGCAGACTGCTTGCTTCGTTTAGAAAATATGGCGTAACGTTTTTAATAATTAGCAGACAGTCAAATGAATACAAAATTAGCATGATGTGAGCGGATCAATACGCTTACTCTTTTTAACGGTGTATATGAAAAATACCACCATCTCGAATATTTTGATGTTGTCCTGCTGCGTACGTACGAGTTTAGTTGCTTTTCTATGATAATTCGGGCGTGATAAAAGTGTGGGCGACCAATTTTAATTCACGGTAAAAGTGTGGGTTGCTAAAAATACACTCAGGATTGTAAATGTAGGTAGCCTGCTTAACCGTATACAACTACCTGTTTACAACTACTCGTTCTAGAATGGTGTTGAGTAAGCGTGGCGAAAAAAAATAGAATTCTCGTTGTGAGGGTGGGGGTAGTGGGGATGGGAAATTAAGGTTAGGCACAACAAAAGTATCGTTTTTTTGATACCATTGTTTTTGTTTTGCTACTGGCATCGTGTGGCAGAGGGCCGTCCCATCCCAAAAAATGGAAATGAGAAGCCACTGCAAAAAGGTTTTTATTTTATATAATCTTTTTTTTTAATACAAAAAAAAATAAATGCAGCAAAACAGGTCAAAAAACAAACATAAACAAAATATACTACAGAGGGGCATCTAAGTGGCAGATGATATATTAGAAAAACTCACCAAAGGACAACTACCATTGTTTGATTGCTTCGTTTCAGTGTAACAAATGAAATAAAAACTGAAACTAATGGCATAACTACTATAATTAATGGCATAACTACTATAATTAATGGCATAACTACTACCATGAATCCTCTATTATTAGCCATAAAATCAAGCCACTGTGACCCGGCTACTACAAAATTTAGAAAGGAAATTTACTGTATCAGTACATGTAGAACGTGCTCTTCTATAGCATTTTTTCAAAATTCCATTGTGTGATTGCTTCGTTTCAGCATAACTAATGGAATTAAAACTAAATCTAACGGCATAACTACTATCATAAATCCTCTATTTATAGCTGGTTAAAAATCAAGCCATTGTGACCCGGCTACAACTAGAGACGAGCTACTACAAAATTTAGAAAGGAAATTTACGGTATCAGTACGCGTAGAACATGCTCTTTTATAGCATTTTTTCAAAATATCAAGCCGTTTTGACCTGGCTACAATTAGAGACCGGCTACAACTAGAGACCGGCTACTACAAAATTTAGAAAGGAAATTTACGGTATCAGTACGCGTAGAACATGCTCTTTTAAAGCATTTTTTCAAAATATCAAGCCATTTTGACCTGGCTACAATTAGAGACCGGCTACAACTAGAGACCGGCTACAACTAGAGACCGGCTACTACAAAATTCAGAAAGGAAATTTATAGTATCAGTACGTGTAGAACATGCTCTTTTATAGCATTTTTTTTTCAAAATATCAAGCCTTTTTGACTGGCTTTAACTAGAGAACGACTACTACTATTTCATGATTGGGAAAACACGAATAATTTTCCACGAGATTTACAGGTTTTCAAAGATCTGTACGAATTCTGTGTAATGAATGTCTCAGAGACGGAATTTGACAGCAATGATACCACTGACATTATTAAAGAGAAGAATAAAGTTAACTGACATCTTCAAAAACAGCATTGTACAATTTCTAATAATCTATAATGCAGATAACTTCTACGGGATACTACCATAATACATCAAAATGATTGGAAGGCCTTATTTCTTATTCCGTTCCTTTTTCGGGTATCAGTTAAAAGAAATCAGTGCACTATTGAGAAGCACACTAACAAAAAAATGACTAAAATCAGTAGTGCAACGTTTCGGTTCTCCAGTACCTGAGACATTTTCTGGCAGAGTGCACAAGACTCAATAAATTACAATAGCGTCTTACACAATAAAATTAATTAGATAAACAATTATGAGCAAATGCTTGTAAAGCTTTTGGTTTTGCTTTTGTACTTCTGTATTCAGCCAGAAAATTGGAAATATCAAGGTATCAAAAGGTCTTCTCACGTTGCACTCACTGGCTTTTTTTTTTATAGAAAACCCCGTTATAACGATACCTCTTACAACAATAAACCTCTTATAACAATGCTATTTTTTAGGCTCATATGGCAACAATGCATTCAAAAAGTAATTGTTTATAACGATAAACCTGATATAGCATTCTATTTTCGAAACCCTTGAACTATCGTTATAAAAGAGATTTTACTGGTTTTACGTGTTGTAGTAGAACTACGCGAGCACTTTAATCGTACAGATTGTTTTTTGGGTCCTACTTTAGCACTGAGTTCGTTACTGCACTGTGTGACTTTGTGAAGGAAGGCCATAGACTCATTTGGAAAGGGAAACATCAGGATTTTTGTAGTGCAGCAAAACATGGGCACTGAGTGCAGCATTGCTCTCTGCACATCTACCGCAGAACCGACATTTGAATCGTTCAGCATGAATGTTGAAATGATGGCCGAGCGATTTCTTGGATCTGAAGACTTTGCTGCAAAGATGGCAAAAGTGAAGGGCACGAGGTCCATTGTCTGAAATGAAAAATGTGTGTTTGTTTATATTGTGCAGATGCTTATTGATAAGATAAATATTTCTTTCTACAAATTGATAACATTACCTCCAACGAAACTACGAAAACAAAAACCTTCAATATTACAGATAAGGAGAGGATAGAATTTTACACACTTACAGCATAAAATTCATCGTGCAATAAAAAAAGCTAGTAGCTTATATTTTTATGCTTCAAAACAATATAAAGCACAAACCAGCATGGTGACTGCTAAAAAAAAAAAGCCAAAAAACAT
>JAHWFP010041366.1:0-10790 GCA_023313725.1 Lithobius niger
CTTCTGTTGTGAAAGTGTGCGTTTTTCTGGTGACTTTTGTTCGTTTAGACAAGAAATTACAGTAACAGCCTACTTCAATGGTAATGTACAAAATATCTGCAGAAAGAAATTACCCATTTATTAAGTTGCGCAATTTCAGTTCAAAATCGGACTCCTAGAACTTCTTTAACACCCATTAGCTCAGTCTTTTTTTTTTTTTAGGGATGTAGAAGGTTTGTGGGCCATTTCAGTAAAACAAACTAATCAGAAATAGCCCATATCACGTTTGGGGAGCATTTTTGTTACTAGAACGTTATGCACCCTTATTTTTCTTAAGGAGGGTCACACAGGGTTCAATGACATGGTGACCCAGTACCAACCCTACCCCTCCCCCTCCACTACCAAGGTTTCCTCCTCTGCCCAACAAATTGTTCCCCGTTCCTAATGTAGCTTCAGATAGCAGAACCCATTTTAGCCTTAGATAAGTGTTTTGTGTTATCAGGTTTCAGTATTAGTCATAACTTTCCCCACAGTGCAATAAAGATAATATTAACATCCTATGGCAAAGTATTAAAAACCGGTAACCTTCGAACACTTACCAGTTTATTTAGCTGTCTAGTAATTATTTAGTACAACGTACGTACGATAGCTTACAGTATCAATACTTTCAACCGGGAAGTATCTCACATCCAGTGCACATAACCTTGATAGGCCACGTGCCACACCCCTTTGTTATATACATTCCAACATTTATCACAGTAAAATGCCCGTTTTGAGTTTTTAATGCCCAACCCCTAACTGCTTCCGGTAATGCCCTAAAACATACCTTAATTACGTCTACCCATTTATTACAATAAAACCACCACATTACAGACAACAATTCCGAAATTTGAATTTAGCCTACTGAAGCCACAACTAGATTAGGTTAGCTATTAGTCGAATCACAAGATATGACGCCCCGCTGCGCTATTAGTAGATTCATGACAAGCATTGACCTACTCTTGCTGCCAACAACAGACTGAGGTAGGCCTACTATTTAAGGTCTATTTACTAACAAACTGTGACATTGTGACAGCTAGGCTTAACGCAAAAATGTGACAATTGGCGTACCGCTACTGTGATTTATGAAAAACCCGCCAAACTTTTTTTAAGGCCTAAATAAACAAAATTATCCATCAAAATACTACAAACTCTAAAAAAATTTGCGTAAACCATGTCAAGTTTCGTTACGTGCCGGTAACTGATTACAGTATGATGACGGAAACATGTTACGTACTAACCCGTCACGATGACCCACGATGGGGTCAATTCATTTCAAGTTCATTGCAACAGGGAACCAATTCAATTAAGCCTAACGTACATGGATTTGATACAATTAAAGGAAATGTACTTTTGTAATTTGACTTCTAATCCATAAATTGTGTGCAGGCCTACGACGAGTTGAATATACTAGGACCCTTTAAGAGGGTTGCTATACCAATACAATGTAATCATGTAATCGTCAAAGATGTAATTACTTTTATTTGTAAGACACAAACGGGACAATCATATCCAAGCAAAGATAAAGCAAGTTTTCATTGCTCTGGGCATATCTAGTCTACAGGCCTACGACGAATTTCTTGCAATCAAAACTAGACCCCCTTTTGCGATTTCGTAATCGGGTATTTATGCCCCCCTTTAACTCTTTAAGCCTAACCCAGCTCGTGATGTTTTCGCTTATTATTATTTTTAGCCGGTGTTTGAAGACAATTTTTGCCCTTGGTCCCTTGGTTCTTTTTCGTCCGCACTATTGATCGTACAGAATACGCTTTCGGGGATGTTTTTAGTACGTACGGCTACGAAAATTAAGGGGATCCCCCCTAACATTGCGAAATACGCACAATTTGACCGTGCAAGCAATGCGCAATCAGACATCGCTCCAATGTTGTTAATCCAATTTCCGTTGACTCGAGGTCACCTCGGTATCAATAAGATTTTTTTTTTGCGTTTCCCTACGCACAAAAATGCGCAAATTTCGGTTAAAATTCGGTCCCAAAACACCCGACTCAAAACGCAGTAGGCTTAGCGCAAAAATTCGGATCGATATTATTCGCGTTACGCTAGCCCAAATCTTCTGCACAAGCTACGACAATTTTTCTATTTTATTAGGCTTACCTGTCTGGAATTGTGGTCGAAGATCGTTGTAGGAAGAAGGTCGAACAATTGTCTGCTCCAAAACTTGCAAATTTTCACGGCGAAAAGCTCAAAACTGGAGTGGAGGAGGAGGGATTTTTAGGAGGTTAGTACAAATCGTAGTTTCGTCTCGTATTCGAAAATAATAAATGAAAATTAAAATAAACAAAAACGGGCGTTGCTCAGATATTAAAATTGTACTACAAACTTAATGGTGTTTCAAACTATGTGACCCACTGGTTGGAAACTTAACTATAGTGGGTTGAATTGGCTGGGGGAATTAAATCCCCACGGTAGGCAGATTTATAAATGTTGGAAGTCCTCGGCGCCCAGCCGGACCCGCACTCCCTCTTCTCTGAATCGCGATGATTACTACACAAAAATATAGTTCTGACCCAAATTGGGCAAAATTGAAGCAAAATACGAATGATTGCAAAGATAATTTACCTTGTTAACGACGCGTGTCACGTCGGCATCTCTAATTAGCGATATTTTGCAGTTTACTATTTCTAAGCATTAAAACTGCTTTTTTTTTTTTTTTGGTTTCCGCAAGACTTCGAAAGGGAATTTATACGCGGATGAATTTGTTAAGGTTAAAATTGCAGCCTCTGCTTTGAGGATAGAAGTATGGCCGAGGCGAAGCGGGAAAATTCAAATGTCCTTTCTTGTTTGCATTAGAAATGCAGAAAAGGGGAACGATTTTGATTTAGCGCGCGAGACGGCTGCGTATGTTTCTATTAATTAGAATTCTCGATTGTTAAGCGTTTATTTACGCGGAAGATACCGTGTGACGTCGGATGAAACCGATTGCCTTTTGTCAAGATGGCGTCGCCGGATTACGTAATCTGAAATAAAAATACATTTTAACCAATTTTACATATTTATTGATTGCAATAACGTTTTTCATTTGTTATTTATATAAATAAATTGTGAATACATGTTTACAACCGTTTAAAAATACGCAATATTTGCTGCAGACGAACTCTTGATGTGTAAGGAATTGGTTTGAGACTACGGGTTTTAAGCCTTAAAAGAGCTAATGTCTAAGTTTTCAACAACCAAATTAGCATGTAATTGAACGTACCACGTCAAAATGTTGTGATAAAATCCAAAGAAAAGCAAACAGTGTCAGGTTTGATGTTTTTAATTCAAAACCTTTGTAAAAAGCAAACCAATTTTGGAGTGATACACTATTCTCTGTTAACTTGTTTTAAATTGAAGGCGCCATATTAGGACGGGAAGTTCCTGGATTGGTGTGACGATGAGACGCGAGTTCGTAAGTTTTGTTTTGACGCGGTTTGCTGATAATAGTGATAAAGTAGTGAGCTTTTTCAATGCAAAATAAATCCATTAAAGAGTTAAACCAGGTTAAACGTAGTACAAGGCACGATATTATACACAAATTTGTTACAAGCACTAGGAATCATGCCGTCTCCTGGTATCTCTCAGGCATGGTATCGAGGGGGATAGGAACAAAGCCACCTTCTCTTAGGTGGCTTTGGTGGGAAGGAATGCTTCAGTGATTTATTTTTTATTTGGATATGATGGGGCGTTTGAGAGAGTGAATAAGAAGAAGCGTTGGATGCAATTACGGAGATTGGGGGAGAGGTTGATCAGCAAGCTTTTTGATGGATCCTGGTGTATGACGTTTTGGGAATTGGTGGGAAGAGAAATGTACTGCGGCCAAAATTGTATGTTTTAAAATATATTTAAAGTACATTTAAAATGTGCAATTTTGGCCGCAGTATATATGCAATACATTTCTCTTCCATGTGCCGGGTTTAGACTGTTGTCCGTTATCGCCGCTGCTGTTCCTAGTTACTTCGGAGGCTTGAAGAGGAGGTTGGTAGACACGGGACTAAATTTCTCCTAGGAAAAGGGCGGGGGGGGGGGGGGGTTGGTGGTTAGGACGCTGGGGCTCTGTTTACTGAGGAGGATAAAAATGGAATGTGTCTACTCTTGCATGTCTGTACGGAGTGAGGGTTGGGATAGATGTTTGTTTAGTGAGAAGAAGCCTGGGCGCATATGATGGGTTGGGAGGGAGAGAGGTGTCCCGGGATGAGATTGTCGAGTAATCAGTATGGATAGGGATGTTAAAGTCCAGCGATTGCTTGAGTATGTATACCTGGGTGGCATTTTTCATGTGAAGCAGGAGTACCTTGGGGAAAGAGGAATTTATGGACCCAAATATGGTAACCAAATCTTCATAGACTTTGGGTAACCTAACGATTTAACGAAATATTCGGTACGTCCTCTTCTCTTACGTGTCATAATTACTTTGTCTATTTTATTTTGTTTATAGGAATCTGGAGGGGTAACCTTTTGAAGTCGATTATTAAGTCTGTGACATAGTCCCCACGTTTATAAGTTCGAATAGAATATAAATAATTTTTCCCACTAACGTAGATCATTTCCTCGGTCCAGTTAAGAGAATAATCTCATGTTAAAATATGAGTTTGTTTGTCCATACTTTCTCGATCATTTATTTTAAGTCCACCACCACCCACGTAAAGATGAAACTTTACCTGTATTAGATTCATTAACGCTAAAGGGGGTTAGACTCGTACGCCCTTACAATTTCGGGCGGAACATCGATGTAATGTTGTGTGTTGTTTTTGTGGAGGTAACGGGATACGCGATCGCGTATCGACCTCACGAAACATTTGCTAATACAAGCTTTAATAACAAATAAATAATAATAAATCCGATAGTTCTGTCTACCATAGAGGGGAACAAGGGAACGGAAGGGCAAAACCACTGACTCCGTCCCGTAGAGGAAAAACGATGCAAAAGAGACAGGGGATCCATGGGAGTTTTGGTAGTTTCCGGTAGTACTAAGAGTATCAATAAGTCCTACCAAGAATGTAGAGGGTTTTTGGTCCTACGAATTCTTGGTCCTACGGAGGAAGTGAGACAGGTCACAGGCAGCAAGCAGTCTGCGGAAGGTATGCAAGGAGTTCCAGCACTGGACTACACGTGACGCGAAGAAAAACTTACACAGTCAAGCCGCAACCCAACAGCTTGGAGCTTAAGTGAGTAGCTCCGAGTCTTGGAGGAACTGGAAAAAGTAAATAACGGAGAGTCAACAGGAAGGGGATTGTTAATGATCAGGTTATTACCCGCTTTCCTCGTACTAAGCTCAGGGGCCGAGCTATGGTTAATCTCAGTACTCGGAAAGCAGGTAATGACCTATACTAGTTAACGTAATTCTAGGACTTTGGCTGCTTTGCACAATGTACAGCCTTAGAGCACCTCCATAGCTTCCCCGAGTTGCTGCTCATATTCGCTGGCCAAATCTATCAATGGAAGAAGGCGAGAGGAAGAAGCATTATATCACAGACCGACATAACGTAGCCTTTATATTTAAGAGGGAATTTAAAAAGTTGCTTTTTAGTAGGTAGGGGTGGAGTAACATAATCCTCTACGTAAACTTCTAACTCGTTGAAAGTACTAGTTGATGTGGCTTGTTCCACAACAGGGAGGAGGGGCAGCTCCTGAGTTCGACACTGGCGGCACTGGAGTGCTGCCACAGACATAGCCTGCATGACAGATATCATTAACCATGTTCAAGAAACGCCAACCTCACCGTCCTTCCTTCTTTCCTGGCCACCTCAATAGCTTATTATTCCGTTCCAAGCACATCTTTGACCCGCATATGTATGGATTAAATGGGAAAGGCACTTAGAACGTGATGGACACATCCGAAGTGAAATGGATAGTATCCGAATTAAATTAATCCAAATTCATAGGTGGGTTGAACATGCTTAGCATCACTTCACTTCAGAACGATTGGAATGCAAATGCAGATCGAAATCCCAATTACAAACATTCCACCACACAGGTGGCAGTCTTGTTTCGTTTGCTGTTTACTGCTAGCACCTATTATTAAAAAATGGAAATAATAAAACGATTTTGGTGCTGGTGGCGCCACGACGTGAGTGTTGATCCAGGCATGAATCCGTTAATTAAGTGACAATGGCATGTTCTGGTGAGCAGTTCGGAATCCAGGAACTAACCCTTTTTAGCCATGCGTTCCCTCTTATGCTTGGAACAGGGTCAAGCAAACTTGCATTTCGAATTCGATTCTGAATTAAAAGCCTGCACTCGAAATGCGGTATGAGTATCTGTAATAACAGTGCCTTTAAGTTACCTCTTGCTCCGGAAGCCCTCGGCTGGTGTGTCGTGATCTTCATCAAAGATGTAGTGACTAGAGCGTCCTACAAAAATTATCGTTCTTCTTTGATCTTCATGATAACCCGACAAATAACACTCATAGTAGAGCAGCAGCAATAACGTCGTACAGGTGACGAGGATGGCATCTGGAGTTGGTCGTTCAGCTAGCAAAAAGGGTCACTGGAGGTAAAAAAAATTGGTGTCTTTAGTCAAGCCTAGGATTATTAGTTGTTTGGAAGATGCATCATTATCAGCGTTGTATGTATTAGTGGTATGAAAGGTGATGTCGCGTTCTACTAGTGCCCTCATGAAAACAAAGGCATCAAGGCGCAGAAAAAATGGTGGCAACGAAGCGATGAGAGGGCCACCTGATTTTTTAACAACCACCTACTAGGTCCAATGTTATCGACTACAATCGGTTAGCCAAGGATTACGAGAAAAGAAAACATAGGCGAATGGCACCGCACACTAAATTCAAACCCTCAACGAATAGCTTGTTTGAGAGGCTCCATCTAGTATCTGCCGAGCGTGAGCCAAATAAGGAGCAGTTACGCTGGCTTCCCTATAAGGTCGGGCCCATAAGGCCGCAGCTCGACGGTCCACTATTTCAGTATCAACACGTATGGTCGTGCTACATCGCCAGCGTACCTGTCGTTGTCTTCAATCTCGTCCTGTGATTGCGCTGCAAGCCTTCTAACGCGAGTTACACAGCCGGTGATGCAGGCTGTCTGTTAGAAAGTCGCATCCTCCCAAACAAGGCAAAGCCTAGGCCATCCTAGGCCAAGTCTATACTTTGAGAGTGGCTTAAAAAAACGTTATTTTGTCCAATTCCTTATACTGCTAAACACATATTAAGGTTATGTTTAGCCCTAATACATGCTAAACATGAGGATATATGAGGATATGCTGAATACATGAACATATTTTAGGTCGAAGAAACCACTCTCACAGCATTGCCTTGACAAACTACGCTAATGTTTTTACCTCTGCTTATATCCAGTGCCCCTTGCAGCTAGCTCAACAACCGCCTAAATACTAGCCTCGTAGCCAGTATGGCGTTATTATCGCTGCTCTATAGCAAACAAACGACTGGTTGCTGGAGGTTTGCGGCGCTGGTTGAACCCCTGGAAAGGGGGACCTTGACAAAGTCCCTACCAGGACTGCCGGCCAGGGTGGCGTGATAGGCCACCAAGCTCAGCATCTATGGGAACTCATTCTGACCAATCTTTCGGCCCCCAACGTTCTTCGGAGGTTTCCCGGTTCAAATCCCACGGGTTGGCCCCTTGCTTTACCAGATATTTCTTCTTTTCAAAAAGTCTGGTAATATTCAGAATTGTGCCGGTTCAGCCATACAAGCATTAAATTGCTTCGGTTGACTTTAGGCTCAAAGAAATTAATAAAAAACAAAAATAAAAAAGTAGTGCACTGCTTCAGGCCAGAAGCGCAGCCTCACAGGGAAACAAACCAAATTCGCCAGTTATCCACTACAAACTTCCCTCCCGCCTTGATAAATATTTATCGCTCCTTATAAACGATACAGTACTGCACCGTTTATTTTCCACAAAGTAAACGGAATTTAGTCAAATAAGCAGCACGTCAGCTTATTTATCATCAGGAATATCGCCAAACCTCTCTCCCCAAGATGGCGGCTTCAATCTCATAACCTCTTTTTCTGTGCCTCTCGGATGTGGTGGCGTCGCACTCTCGTTAGCAGCGATCAAGCATGATTATCCTTCATTGTAGCTCCTCGCCGCAATCTACAAACCTGCACTCACCAAAAACGTCTAAACTTTCGCTTGGCTATTTCGGCTAAACTTAGTTATTATTGAGGAGGTTAAATAATTTACTCAAGACAATATTTTATTTATCAAGTTTATCCAGGTTTCGGTTCGTATAAAAGCGTAAGCGCAAGTTCCTAGATTGCCCCGATACACTGAAGTCACCGATTCGTTCTTCACGAAGGGGAAGTTACCACACGTGGGATCGGTTCCCCATCCAGCCGCACAAAATTCGTTCAAAAACGTCGATAAAATGTTGGGTGTATCTCGTGTAGCGTGCCAGAGGCTTCAGAACTGTTCTAGTAATGTTGCAGACGTTATGTTGAAGCGGTCGTTTACCGGAATTTGCGGGAGGGTAAGATACACAATCGTCGAAGTTAAGCCTAATTCTGTGATGCGATGTTGTGCACATGTGATGTTGAGAATTGCGTGTGAGTGAGAACCAAAAGAGTTTCCAGAAAGATCTACTCGAGTCGACGATCGTAAAATCGATAATTTTAAAATAATTTCTGATATTTTGCAGCGTTTGAAGGTTGCTTGAATTTTTTTCCAAGTTCAATGCAATGCAGCAAGTTATGTAAGCAGTGCGAGTTGTTTATCATGCCTAGGATTATCCTTTGCAATACCAGTTTGTCTTTGCACTGCATGGAAAGTAAATTCGCAGTAAATAGTGAGCAAGGGATTAACTGAAAGTAGTTTACCAAGAATACGCTAGCTGCTAGCAACTATTATCGCTAGCCATACATGTTACTCTAATAGTGTTTTTGAGTTGATGAAAGTTTTGTCCGTATTGCGTCATGCTTGCTATTACGTACTAAGCCTTTCTTTGGGAGAAGACTAATTTCGAAAGTACACTGTGACTTATTTAAACGAAATAAAATCGAACAAGTTCCATCATAGGTAAATAAATGGCTATGTCTCTGATCCCTGTGACTGGATCCAGTTTTGAAAGACGCTGGTTCCATTGAATCAATTGAAAACTAGGCCTTGATCTTGTTGTAGTGAACATCAACCTGCCTAATCACACGGTCCCTAACCTAATCAACTCTAAACCAATACAAATATTTCTTAAAACTAACATTTTGTGTTTGCCTGGATCCATATTCACAGCGCTGCGGTCCTGGCAACGCGACCAAGCAGAGACGTCAGGAAAGATAAAAGTTGGAGGGGTGTAAACCACATAAAATAATTTTTATGCCAAAAAATGATGTAAGTTTTCAGACTGATTTGCCGACTGACCAAAAATTACGCAATTTTGCCGGCTGATATGCCAACTGCCAAGCATTTGGGGGGGGGGGGGGGGACATCTTAGATGTAGGATGGGATTTCACTCGCTCGTGCAAGTTTTACACCTCTGTATCGGTGCTTACTTGTGCGAATTTAGTTAAATGAATTGCTGTGTGGGACCCCCCGCACCCTCCCGTAAAAAAAGTCCAAGATAGGCTTGAAACAATTACGGACCAACTGGGACTAGAGACACTGCGTAAATAAATCAATTGCTGCATACATTACTTCCACCCCGACACCAAGTAATCTGCCACTCCTCATTGGTTGATGGAGATGGGGAGGTTATGCGTAGCGTGTTTTAAACAGGTGAGACTGGGAAGTACATTTATACGATATTTTATTGGTCTCGGCAGTTGTATCGAAATTCAAAACCTGCAGTGATTTTTTAAAACTTGGTGGAAAAAGATGGGGAACATACGAATACGGACTTCTTCCTGACTGCAAGGCATCTGCGCTAGCCAGTGCACCATGTCTTATGTAAAGGCTACTCTGCCTATTTTGGCAACAAGCGATGGCGGTGATTGGCACCAAAGAGAGCAAGTTTTGATAATTTATGAGGGCCAAACTAAGCTTGCCCAAAAACGGTATGGAAAAGTTGTTCTGCGATCGTTTTCGGTTATTTTAGCACAACGAGAAGCCAATCGGAGAGGAGTCTATTATAAAAGCCAAAATATGGCTAGCCAGTTGCACATGGCTGACCGGTAGAATGTAGAAAGCAACGAAGGTTTCTGTGAAATTAGTGGTAACTGGAAATCCTGTTAAATTTTGGAGAAGGGATAACCTAATAAACTAAATTTGTAAATAAACGAGAACGGTTTTGCGTTCGTGCTAGACTGAGTACAGATCACATAACATAAATGATTGATTGCACAGGCTTAAGTTTGCCATGATGGTGTAACAACCCTTCCCAATGTCGGTCGCCACTTGCCACAGCTGCAGTGCATGCCACTAAAATAGGGGTATCTCTGGAACCATATAAGTTAGAGACGAACGGTTTGCGGCCTTATGCTCAGATTTATAAGGGCTATACAACTGGACTTTCTGCATTAATACTGGAGTTTAGGAAAATTGCACAATTTTGTTAAGGCATAAATTAGAGAAACCTTTCATCATACAAGACTTATTTGGTATGTGGCGAGTAGAAATTGTGAAATGGCGAGTGCTTTGTAAGGTCTACTGGCCAAGTGGCAACTGCTACTAGATTGACATTCGGAAGGGTTGTGGTGTAAAGACTTCAACACATCCATGAATCTCGCCTAAAAGTTGATTTTGTTAAATGTTTTGAGGCTTTTAGTTCATTTTGCTGCAGAAAAACGACGATGTAAGTAGTGTTGCGCGGTAAAATCGGTACTCACAGTATTGACGGTATCAGTATCGTTCTTTTTTAGCGTTACTGAAGAA
>JAHWFP010041367.1:6799-18479 GCA_023313725.1 Lithobius niger
CCCCCCCGGTCGCTCTCCTACAGGTCTGCGCTAACCCTCCACCTGCCTGCCAAGCAGAAGGCATAAAAACCCAGACACAGTAGAGTTTCGTTAGCACAGCTCAGGATTCTCAAAGCTAGAGGTCGCTACGCCGGTCTGGAGTGGAGATGCCGCGGTCCGATTGTTGCCATGCCGGGCAAAGGTAGTGGTTCGTATTTCAACTTCGTTTAACTTCAACTTCGTTTAACTCACACGTCAAAGTTTATAGTTTAACTTTAAACTTAACCTTTTAGCTTTGAAGGTAAATTATGGTGCGTCAAGCCAAACGGCATTTCGGACGTTGACGGCCGTAACTTAAGGGTTCACGGTCCCTTACTAAAAACCTGCTTTTTTTTATTGTTTCTTTAAAAGCAGTTTAATGTTAACAAAGGTCGGTTTGATCTTCGTGGAAGATTCATTGATTATTCACTCCAGGCGGACTTTATAAGTAGCTGAAGCTTTTATAATTTGAGAAGTTGACTTGCTACAGCAACTCTGAGGAGGTTTAATGCTTTGTGTTATCACGTAGAACTAAAGCAGGTCTACTATTACTACACAGCCGAGACTGTTCGTAATTTAGAGGGCTCTTTTGCGAAATCCCCGTTGCCTAAAATCACTGTTTCTACTCGAAATTGTTTTTGTGAACATAGCGTTTGTTCTAATTGAATTTAATGTAAATTCCCCCGTGTATTTTATAACCTAAACTAGGTGTAAAGTTACCAAATGTAACTGTAAAGTGCAATATTTTCTTCTTATTTGTTTAAAATAAAAACCAGGAGTTTTTTTTAACGTCCGTCGGTTTATTCGCTCGTTATTTGCTAGTAGTTAACATGTAAGACAATTCTCTTTAACCGCTTAACTTAGCTAGCCTAATTCCCACCTTGGTAGCAGTGTTACCCGCTATTTTATCACTAGTCAGGTCTTAGATTAGGACTTCAATGCTCCATTCCCTACATCGGGATAGTAGCAGTTGTGCTGTTTAACCGAAAAAGTACTCGAAAGCAACACAGAGTGAAAGATAGTAAGATCCAGTTACACCAGGCGACCGGCGATGCTACAAGCACCTACCCCGTCGTAGCACCCGCCGTTACAGGATCCTAGAATTCGTAATAAGCTGAATTTTGGTACAGCTGTTCGTAATGGTCTCAGGCCCTTAGTTGTTCATGGTGAGCTAACGCTGCCATCTTGGAAACATGTCACCCAAAATCGTCGTTTTTTTTTTTCAATATATATCGGGTGACGGTTGCTCGTGCATGAAAATATGTTCTGCCCAAAAATGCAGAGTTTTTAAAATTTTACAAACAAGGTTCTATTCATTTTTTTCATTGATTCAATGAGTCAGCCAAACAGTGTAGAAGTGTGTGGAGCAAATGCAGCCATCTTGGCAACATGGCGACCGAAATTGTTTTGTTTTTTTTTCAAAATATCACGCAAATGGCTGCTCAGGCATGAAAACCATCAATTTACCAGGGGCACCTGATTGAATTGGTTTTTATTGCCCAACCGAAAATATACATTACAGGGAATTTTAGCATTTTACTTCTCCAATGCTGTTTGACCTAGAGATTGAAGTTATAGAGCCTGCCAGTTTCGCGACCCAATGTGCACCAGTTCTGCGCATCCCTCCGTCCATAAAAGAGCAATAGGTTCAGAGGGGAAGTAGGGTGGCCTTAAAGTAATGTATATTTTCGGTTAGGCAATAAAACTCCAAAATACCAGTATTACCTGGATGATTTTGGTTTCTATTGCTTTACGAAACTATCCATTACCTAATTTTAGCATCCTCCTTCTCATAATGCTGTTTCAATTATAGAACAATCGAAGAATTCTCTCTGACCCGCTACCCTCTGCGCAAGTTTCTGTTCAGCCTCCGTCATACAAAACCTGAGCGAAGCAAACTGGCTTATCTTTTCTTCCTCAATTGTTCCCAGATGGCGACAAGAGGGAAGGAGGATGGGAAGAAGATATTGTATATTTTCATAGAAAAAAAGAAACCAAAATCAACCAGGTAATACTGGTATTTTGGAATTTCTAGTTGCCATGAAAATATCCATTACATAATTTTAGCATTCCACAGACATAAGACATGTTCATGCTCATCGCCAAGGATGTTGGTGAAAGCTGAAACGATGAACGGCTTGACACGTTTAGAGGGTTTCTGTGTCTTGGCTCAAAAAGAGGCTCGTGGGGTGAGAGTAACACCAGAATTGTTATCTAAAAAGAAGCAGTCAGTAGCAGTGGCGGAAAGGGCTTGTAGTTCGCTGCAATGGAGACTGGCCGCCATGGCGATGAGAAACACTGTTTTGCGGGTTAGGTAGCTAAGAGGACATGTGGAGAGCGGCTCGTAAGGGGCGCCTAGTAGGGCATTGAGGATAATAGAGAGATCCCAATTCGGGAAGGACTTGTGCATCCGCGGTCGATCAATCATAAACGATTGGATCATGGATGTGATGCAAAAGTCATAGAGAAGGTGGAAGCAGCCAGCTGCCTTTAAACGGCGTTGAGGGCGGAACGATAGACAAGAATCGTGCAACCACGTAGTCCGTCGTCGAAGAGGAAGTCTAGGAAAAGGAGGAAATCGGGAACAAAGGGACCGATTGGATTAACCTGTTGTGTAGAAGTGCAGGCTCGGACTGCTCTGGAGGCGATGTGAAGGGCCTGGACTGAAGAAACTCCCGTTTCTTCGAGGAGTCGGATGATAGTAGCCAGCCATGTAGCTGCAGTGACTGTGGTCGGCGGTGTCCAAGTGTTCCGTTGCGCTAAGTCAATTGGACGGGATACAAAGGAAGGGATCGGGGGGCAGGCTATGAGGAAAACGAGGAGAGCAGGGAACTATGCCGCGGCTGGCCAGTCTGGTGCCACAAGGAGGAACCGACCTGAGGTGGTGGCGATCTTCCGTAGAACTAATGGTAGTAGCTTCAGAGGGGGGGAAGCATATGCGTACAGGAGAGCATGCGTAGAGGGGAGCTCCAGTTGTAGAGCACGGTTGCCCAAGCCCGGGGATCTGGAAACGCACTAACGAAGAGGGAAAGTCAGGCATTCACCTCGTGGCTTAGAGATCCAACATGGGACGTCCCCAAGGCTCGAATAAGGCGTTGCAGATCACAGAGTGTAGAATCTATTTGCCGGTAGGTCGGGATCGGCGAGAAAGAGCGTCGGCTATGCCATTGCAATTCCCGGGAATGTGCAGGGGAAGCGGTCGGGTGTGAAGAGATATGCAGAGGCGAAAGATTTTGGGTTTTAAATCGTGGAGGGATCGGAACGGGTTCCCCCGCCGAGACGGAGGTGGGCGACTGTGGTGGTGTTGTCGATGTGGACTTGGACAACTTTCTTGGTAACCAGGTGTTGGAAGTGACGGAGACTATGAAGAACGCCTCGGAGCTCAAGTAGATGGATATGATCGAAGGTGACTGGATCCCAGATTCCGGATACTCTCATGCTGCTGATGTGTGCGCCCCAGCCGTGGTTGGATGCATCGGTGAACAAATGAAGGTCCAGGGTAGACTCGTGAAGTGACACGGTGTCCGTTAGGTGGGTGACGTCCATCCACCATGCCAGAGCTGAGAAAAGGAAGCAAGGGCTGAGGAATCGAGGGGGTAGCGAGATTCCGATGGCAGGATCGCCCCACTCGTCTGATCGGAAGTAATGAAGGGGCCGAGCCAACCATCGACCGTAAGGGACGAGATCGGTGAATGAATCGATGGAACCGATGACGGAATCCAGGTCACGAAGAGAGTATTTTAACAGGTGGATAAAGGTCCTGGTGTTGGTTAGGAAGGTGGAGATCCGGCCTCGAGATGGCATGATGGTGCCTTGACGGAGGTTGAATAATACACCTAGGAAGGTAAAGTCTTGACTGGGGAGTAATCGGGATTTCGGGAAATTGATGCCCCATCCGAGTGATGTTAGAGGAGACTTGACGGGTGTGTAGATTGCAGAGAAGGACGGCACGATCCTGTTCCGTTAGTAACCAGTCGTTGAGGAAGGCATGTACACGGATGCCATGCTGATGAAGGAGGGCAAGGACCGGATGAAGGATGAGTGTAAAGATGCGCGGAGCCACCTTTAGGCCGAACGGCAGACACAGGAACTCTTAGACGACTCCATTGTGAAGGAAACGGAACAGATGACGTACAGAAACATGGAGACGAACAAGGAACACGAAGGTAGGCATCGGCGAGATCGAGGGAGATTGTCCGGTCGTTCACCAGGAAGAGAGGCTGGGATCGTTTCCGTTGTTTCCATCTGAAAATGTGGGTTGTCGACGTATTGATTCAGAGGTCGTAGACTGAAGATTAGACGGTAGCCTCCTGCTTTCTTGGGACAAAGAAAGATGCTGCTGTAGAATCCCGGTTGTATCGGGGATGGAACGATCCGAACCGCTTGTTTGGAAAGGAGGTCCCGAATTTCGGTTGTCAATACTTGGGGTGGCCATGGTTCCGTGGCCCTGGGGAAGCGTAACGTCATTATCTATCTGGGGTGGCTGCCTTGCCAGAGGATCGGCGTCGTCCCCGTCCCTGGTTGTTCGAACAAAAGGGCGAAGTTGACTTGGGAAGTGTAGCTGGATGTGTATCACTTGTTTTAGAACCGGGAAGTTTATCTTTATAAGCACCAGACTGCGACTCTTTAGAGGAACGAGGTCGCCTGCCGTACGGGGAGTGAAAGGGCCGAGGTTTATGGGAGACATCTAAGTGAGGTGCAAGTTTAGGAATCAGGTCACGGAAGAGGGTGTCTGATTTGTGGATCGGGAGATTGCGGAGTGTAAAACGAGTGGCATCTTGAAGACTGGGGGAAGTGTTGAGAGCAATTTCACGGAGCAGAATCGTGAAGTTGAACAAGGCTCTGGCAAACCAATTCATAAAGCGATAAGTGGCGAAACATGCTTTGCGGAATACCTGGTTGAAAAGAAATGCTAGCTGTTTTTGATCGGCCGGTGGAGGATCAGAGTTCAAATGTTCACACGAGGCATTCGCGGCTGTGTTTAGGACATCGGCTTGAGAGGCGGCTCGGAGGCCAAGCCGCAAGAGACGATCATTGTCACGAAGCACAAAAACTGTAACTGCAGCAAGCCTTGGTAGGAACCGGGCAGAACCGAAGTACATCTTGGTCTCACAATAAGAATACTCAACACCAAAAAGTTTGTAACTGTCAATCATAGGCGAATTTTCGGTAGCCTATTTTCTGCCACCTTCTTCAGGCCAAGCCCAGAGTTCTGTTCACAACAGCAACAACAGAACAGAACTCTGGGTGACCTGAAGAAAATGGCAGAAAATTGGCCACCGAAAATTTGCCTGTGATTGACAGTTACAAACTTTTTGGTGCTGCGTATTCTTATTGTGAGTATTTTCCCTAAAATCAAAGGAAGACGGCAGTGATGTCGATCTACAAGATTCATCTTGGTTTTGGCTGTGTGGAATTCAGATTGAGGGTAGGTATCGAAGTTTCGTGGATTAGTGGTGCTATCTCCTGAAGGCAGAAAGAATGATGCTTCATTCTCGGGTCGAGGAGGCGGAATCTCAGGGGGGAACCATTACCAAGGAGTAAACCTCCAGTACGAAGTAACAGAGAGCAGTGTTGTAGATTGACCATGAAGAGGCGGCTGGTATAGCGGTTAGTCCCGTAGGCCGAACCCGAGGCCCGTGGAGAGGCCGTGGTTTTTGCAGGGCAGGCCTGAATCGTACAGGCCTGGTGTGTACAGGAAGCAGACCGCGATAATGGTTTCGACGGTCTTGAGCAACTCCGGAAGCGAGATATCAGCAGGGTCTGGTTTCCCTGGGAAACCAGGGTTCGTATCGTTGTGACTTGGAGAGCGGTCGGAACGGTAAGAGGATCGGTCATCTTCCTCATGATGGGAATGGCAATCTAGCAGGCTGAGGAGCGGGCAAGTCGTGCTTGAGCGCCGGCAGAAATGCTATGGGGACCGACGAGAGGGACCAGGGGCGGTTTCCCCGGGCCGGAGTCGTTTTGTGGTAGATGCAATCGAAGATCGGGTATAGGCGCATAGATCGGGTGGAGGCGGAGGATCAGGTGATGATTTGTGCTTGAAATTCAGGATAGCAGAATCCATGAGAGATTGAACTTGTTCTCGAGAGAGCTGAGTCGCTGACAAAGCAGACCGCTGTGACGAACGGGAAGACAGATTCAGAGGGCGCAGAAGTGGTGAAGCAGCTTCCCTGGCCGCAAACTTGCGGGCCTTTGCTTGAAGTTTAAGTTTGGAGTAAAGGTTCTTTACTCGTTGTAGTTCCAAGGAGAAGGACTGGGAGCCCGAATCCCACGGAGGCTGTCCGCACGGGATCGGTGAAGTAGTAGTGGCACCGCTGTGCGGAATCGCTGGGACCATAGTGGCAGAGAAGTTAACCGGAATGGTAGGGCGGAGCGGGCTCTGGCTGGAGTCCCGGAGCACGATGCTATCCCCCGGATGAAGGGATTCCAAGGGCGGAACAGGTGAAGTAGGCACGGGCACCCTTGGTACGAGGCATAGCGTAATCAGGAATCGAAGTCTTCAGGTAACAGCACAACCTAGTCAGATGGTGGTTAGAGAAGAAAAGATGATACGGTTCGCTCCGTTCAGGCTTTTATATGGTGGAGGCTGCGCAGAAACTTGCGCAAAGGGTAGCGGGTCGGAGTGAATGCTACAATTGTTCTCTAATTGATACAGTATTATGAGAAGGAGAATGCTAAAATTGATAATGGATATTTTCATGGCAACTAGAAACCCAATTTCAACCAGGTGCCCCTGGAAAATTGATGCTCTTATATGCCGACGAAAATGCTAAAATTAGGTAATGGAGATTTTCATGGCAACTAGAAACTCAATTTGAACCAGGTGCCCCTGGTAAATTGATGTTTTTATATGTCGACGAAAATATCGGTTACCTGGAATTTCAGCATTCCAGCAGACCTAGTCAAAATGGTGGCAGGTACCCCCTTGGTGGGTACCCCAGGGTTGCAAGCTGGCTTCCCCAAAAAGTTGAATGTCGCATGTGACCAAAGACTGCAGAAACGTAGGAGAATAGGTTGCATTGTTAAGGGGTTAAAGAATATGCCTGGCAGCCACAATTGGACTGAGTTGATAAAGCCCTTCGGCCTTAGAAGCAATATCCCTATGATAAGGGGATGTAAACACAGTAGCGTGTCTCCAAGAGGCAGCTTCCAGAATGTCGGTGATAGGGACGTTACTGTGAAAAGCCCAGGATGCGGAGATTGCTCCGAGTTCATGTGCTGTGATGCGGATGTTGCGGTCGCTGCAGGTGTTATCTAAGGCAATGTAGGTGTCAAGGATGACCTACTTGATCCACGTGGAGATCATCTGAGCAATTGTTATACCATTCCTCGTGTAAAGGGTAGAAAAAGCTGAGAACGACTCTTGCGAACAGGCTTCGTTTTCTTGAGGTAGAGCGGAGTGTCCGTACCGGACACAGCGTGCATTCTGGTTCGTTTCCCAAAATGTTTGATAGAGCTGGGCTGATGAAGGGATGCGACCATTCACAGGAATTCTGTGTCTTTGCCCGGAACGATGCCCATGAAGTAAGAGTGACTCCTTTGTTTTGAAGTCCACAAGGAAGAAGTAGTTGTTTGCTGAAGCGGATAGAGCATGGACTTTACTACATCGAAGGCAGGCTGCAAGTGTCAAGAGGAACACGGTCTTAGGAGTCAGGTGACTAACGTAGCATAAAAGCGGTCGACGTGTCACCGGTCGTTCTATGTCAAACGATTTGACAGGGGTTTGGTCGGTAACCGAAACTGAAACCGAATTATCGGTTTTTACTGAAACCGAAACCTTTTCGGATTTTGTGTCGGTTTTTCATACGGTGTTGGAAAAATCAAAGGTTGATATGTTTAAAATTTTTTTTAATAAATTATTATTTTTTGCATACAAATGGCAGCAAAGTTCATAGTCATAAAAAAAGAAATTGTTAGAGGAAAATGGTGCCAGGGCCAGGCCCGTGGCCAATGACGCTGCTGAAAGTGAAAGCCGGAGCTAGCTGGAAGCTAGTAAATACTACTGTTACATGTAACGGCGGATGCTACGATGGCTGAGGTGCTTGTAACATCCCCGACATCAGGTAGACTTCGGTGTTGGTAAAAATAATACTTTTGGTGTTTTGTTGGTTTATCAAAGCACAGTCGTGGCTACGGGCCCGATGTAGGGAACGGAGCAAAAATATCTTAAATTTAAATAAGCTAACAAGTACTATTTTACACGGTACGCGCTGCCACCAGGTGGAGTGACATTAATTGCAGAAAATCCTGAGTTAAGAATAAAAGGGGGTTTACGTAATATTTTAACTCTACAATTAATAACGGGGTAAAAACAACTGACATTTAAAACGCTTGGTTTTATTTATGCAGTTAAGACAAAATATTAAAAAAAACACACTACATTTTCACACGAGTTTTTACAACTGAAAGCTTTAAGTAAGAAACGAATTTACATTAATAAATTCAACAACGAACTAGGCGTTTAGAAAATAGCAATCTTTACATCAAAAAAAGTTCACCCAGGTATGTTTCAACCTCCTAACTACAAAATGCAGCCGCAAGTTACAATTAGGCCTACAGTATGTTGTTTGTGCACAAACTCAACTAAACTTCCAGTTAAATCTGAACTAGATCGGCTTAACGGGAGCACTAGCAATTTAAGCAGGACTTTCACTTAAATTAAATTCTTTAAAATAAGTAGGATAGACTTGGTTTTTAGGAAGGGAACCACCCTGACGTTTATGATTAACTAAGTTCAGAAATTGCCGATGTACGAAGTTAAAACATAAATTTATCAAACTAGGAGTTGCTTTAAAAGTAAACTATGAATTTAAATTTGGGGGTCCTAAATAAAAACTTTCAATTTTTAACTACATGATACGAACCACAACCATAGTGCCCGGCATGGCAACATTCGGACGGCATCGTTCCTATCCCGATCGGCGTGACTACCTCCTAGTCCGAGATCTGTGAGCTGTGCTAACGATTGCCTCTTGGGGCTGGGTTTTTATGCCTGCTGTCGGACAGCCAGGTAGAGGTAGAGCGCGGGCCTGTAGGAGAGCAACCTGGGGGAGGGGGGGGGGGGGGTAGAGTGGGGTAGTGGAACCTTGAGAGGAGGAGTGACTCGACCAAAACCGGCCAGGCTGTCACTACCGGAAGTAGGTAGGCAGCGCGGATGGGCAGGGTAGCTTTGCACTCTGAGTGGTTAGGGAATTGAATCCTGTGATCTGATTGGAAGGGAATATTGGCAATGAGAAGAGCAAAGGGAATTGCTGACTTTTGTGAATTGAGAGGCCCTAAGAACTGAGTTTTGAACTCACAACGTGAATAGGCCTATAAATTAAAACTACGATATTAGGTATCGCAACTATTGAAGGAGGGGGGGGGGGACGAAGTGTTTGCACAGAATATCAATTTATTTGCTATGGAAAACAGATCTTTTTACTGGATTGTTTTAATAGAAGGATGGGCAAGCTAGAATTGCATTGGGAACTGTTTGGGTGGTCACCCTCGGCGATTTGAATTAATATTTACAAACAAAAACAAAAAGTGGTGTCCGGTAAAAATGCCGTAAAATATTGAAGTTGACCACCATGGCTGTGTTCAAGGGGCAATTTAAAATAGTAAAAGAGTAAATAATTAACGTAGTGAAAAATGCTAAAACGTATTTAAAGTTGGGGCATTAACTTTGCAGTGGCAGAACTTATCATGGAAATTTTTCATATAATTGAGCGCGCTACAAATCAAATAAAAAACATCACATTTGACAGCTCACATCCTATTTATGAGGTTAAGTACCTTTGCAAAGGAAGCCCCTCCTATTCAACAACTAATCTAAACTGTGTCGGCTTTATGCCTATAAAAATCGAAAAGAAATAAATACAGTTATACAAATTGGTTGGAGTTACGTTGGCCGGAAGTGTGTGCGTCGCGGCACAGTTTGGTGACTTTTTCTTAGGCTTGTAGCTGAAGAACCAGGTGGAAATTTTGAATTCTGTTTTCGAAGAATGGAAGTATAAAGTTGTGGCTATTAAGAAATTCTATGATGGGTCAATTCTGTTAGTAACTCCTGGAGATTCAGTGGTTTGAAGTTGGAGGTCGGACAAGTCATGGGCAGTGGGTCCCATGACTTGGAAAAAAAAACAAGAGTTCGTGAAAACGAGGTTTCCCGGAGGTTTTTTTTGACAGCTGGAGTCCCGGTATCCTCTCCAAAAGGGTTTTGGACAAAAAGCCCTTACATACAAAAAAAAAAAAATTAGAAAAATCGGGTGGAGGGAGGGTGGCAAAAACCGATATCAGAACCGAATCCGCTGTTTTATCGGTTTCGGTTCTGAAAACCGAAACCGGAATCGAAGTCAAAAAACGAAACCGACCCATCACTAGATTTGACTAGGGCCGAGATGCGAAAATCATCTAAAAGATGCAAACTTCCTGCAGCTTTAAATACAGAATTTAAGGCCGACGTGCAGATAAAAATTGTTGAACCTTTGAGGCTGTCATCAAAAAGGTCGTTGAGGAATTTCAAATATAGTTTGGAAGAGAGGGATTGATCGGACCTTCCATGGCAAACACCAATGAAACCATCTGTGCCAGTGGATGTCATAGATTTTGTTGGTAGACGATTGGATAGCCTTGGAAACGAGTGAGAGGCCAGTTCGTTAGATGAGTCGGATGATAGTAGCAACCTGTGTAGCCTCAGGCATTGCGGTCTTGGATACAGCTCGAGATGTCGTTTAGAGAGCAGATCTGGAATTACCAGAAGGCAACGTGATTGATCCACTAGGAGATCTAATGTTTGAATGGAGGAAAAAGATACCCAAAGACGTGATCCCAAGAAAGGATGAGCGCGTCCACTGCCCAAGCTCAGTCGTCTGGGACTGGGGTGACGAAATGGCGAAGTTTGGCATTGTGCCGCGTTGCAAAGAGGACGACCATGGGTCGGTCCCAGATGTTGAAGAAATTCGTAAACGCACGTCTTGGGGGTCCATTAGCTTGTTGGCAGAGATCAGCGATAACATTCCGACTGCCTAGAAGGATTAGAGGAAGTATGGTCTTTTTTAAGGAAATGCACACGAGTACTATGTCCGAAGGCCGGTCGTGTAGCGTGCGGGATCGTGCCCCGCCTCCTTTTTGAAGCTAAGCCACGGCCGTAGTGTTGTCGCTGTGGACTTGAACAAAATGGCGAAAATGTTGGAGACCGCAGAGGACTGCACGAAGTTCAAGGACGTTGATGTGGTCGTGTACGTGCGGTCGCCATGGCCCGCAAATTTGGCAGTGATTCGATATGGGTACCCCATCCTTGAAGTGATCAACTGTTACAATTGGTTCGTGTAAAGACACCGTTTGTGTTAACGTGGAGACGTCCATCCACCAGAGCAGAGTAGGAATGGGAACGACCGAGAAATCCTGTCGTTGGTTGAGTGAAGGGTACTGTCGTCCCACTCGGCGATACAAAAATGGTGAAAGGGTCGAGTCATCCATCTGCTGTAGAGAACAAGATTCGTTAAGGAGTCGAGCGTCCCTATCAGTGAATTGAGGTTCGTGAAACTGTACACGGAGGAACCGCCTGATCGTGCGGGATTGTGCCCCGCCTCCTTTTTGAAGCTAAGACACGGCCGTAGTGTTGTCGGTGAGGACTTGAACAAAATGGCGAAAATGTTGGAGACCGCAGAGTACTGCA